>JAWZYT010005430.1:0-2500 GCA_034508575.1 Petrolisthes manimaculis
TGGGGAGGGTAGAGTGTGTTTGGGAGGGTGGGGAAAGGGAGTGGGGAGGGTGGGGTGTGTGTGGTTGTGGGTGGGTGTGGTTGTGGGAGGGTAGGGAGGGTGGGGAAAGGAAGTGGGGAGGGTAGAGTGTGTTTGGGAGGGTGGGGAAAGGGAGTGGGGAGGGTGGGGTGTGTGTGGTTGTGGGTGGGTGTGGTTGTGGGAGGTAGGGAGGGTGGGGAAAGGAAGTGGGGAGGGTAGAGTGTGTTTGGGAGGGTGGGGAAAGGGAGTGGGGAGGGTAGGGTGTGTGTGGTTGTGGGTGGGTGTGGTTGTGGGAGGGTGGGGAAAGGAAGTGGGGGAGGGTAGAGTGTGTTTGGGAGGGTGGGGAAAGGGAGTGGGGAGGGTGGGGAGTGGAAAAAGTGAGGGTAGGGTGTTTTTTTTTTTTTTTTTTTTTTTTTTTTTTTTTTTTTTAATATAGTAGGTCTATACTTGAGTGTATGTGTGTGTAGCAATATTTGTGTGTGTGTGTGTGTTGGAATATTTGTGTGTGTGTGTGTGTTGGAATATTCTGTGTGTGTGTGTGTGTAGCACGTCATATCCTCTTTAACAGGTGGACATAGACTCTCTCTCTCTCTCTCTCTCTCTCTCTCTCTCTCTCTCTCTCTCTCTCTCTCTCTCTCCTAGAAAAAAAAGAAAGAAATAGATAGAGGGGACTGCTTGGGAGAGTTTAGAGAAAGAGGTTGATTGAGAGAAAGAGAGAGAGGGAGGGAAGAAAGAGAGAGAGAGGGAAGGGAGAAAGAGAGAGAGAGGGAGGGGAGAGAAAGAGAGATGGCAGAAAGAGAGAGAGAGGGAGGGGAGAAAGAGAGAGAGAGAGAGAGAGAGAGGGGAGAAAGAGAGAGGGGAGAGAAAGAAAGAGAGAGGGGGGAGAGAGAGAGGGGAGAGAAAGAAAGAGAGAGGGAGAGAATTTATGTTTGGATACCAAGGGAGAAGGAAAGGCGGTTCTGGAAGAGAGAGAGAGAGAGAGAGAGAGAGAGAGAGAGAGAATATTAGATGATAGACAATCACACACACACACACACACACACACAGAAAGAAAAATTCGTACACGCTAAAATAACACACACACACACACACACACACAGAAAGAAAAATTCATACACGCTAAAATAACACACACACACACACACAGAAAGAAAAATTCATACACACACACAGAGAAATACATACACACACACAGAGAAATACATACACGCTAAAATAAAACACACACACACAGAAAGAAAAAATCATACACACACACAGACAAATACATACACGCTAAAATAAAACACACACACACACACACACACACACACACACAGTACAAAGAAGTGAAAGGAAGGGAACGATTAGATGAAAATAGGAAGCCAAAAGAATTCGTTCACGTGTGTGTGTGTGTGTGTTTAAAATTACGTGCGTATGGTTCTGTACTGTTAGCGTGTGTGTGTGTGTGTGTGTGTGTTTAAAATTACGTGCGTATGGTTCTGTACTGTTAGCGTGTGTGTGTTTAGAATTGCGTGCGTATGTGTGTGTGTTTAGAATTGCGTGCGTGTGTGTGTGTGTGTGTGTTTACAATTGCGTACTTGTGTGTGTGTGTGTGTTTACAATTGCGTACTTGTGTGTGTGTGTTTAGAATTGCGTGTGTGTGTTTAAATTTGCATTGTAAGGAACTACCATCGTGTGTGTGTGTGTGTGTGTGTTATGGCATGCTAATATCCAGTTAATATATTATGATTGCGTGTGTGTGTGTGTGTGTGTGTTTGTGCGTGTGTGTAAATATGTATTACGTTGCTATGTATGTGATTGCGTCGGTACGTGGTTGTGTGTGTGTGTGTGTGTGTGTGTGTGTGTGTGTGTGTGTGTGTGTGTGCGCTTGCCTATAATTATGAGTATGAGAGAGAGAGAGAGAAAGAGAGAGAGGAGCGAAGGAATGTGAAGGAAAAGATAATAATAATAATAATAATAATAATAAATAATAATAATAATAATGATAATGAAGAAGGAATGGGAGGAGAGAGAAGGAGAGAATTGAAGGAGAGGGAAGGAAGGTAAATAAAGGGAGAGGGGAGAGAGAGACAGAGAGAGAGAGAGAGATAACACGGAGGGGGAGAAGAACATGGAAGAGGAGGAGCCCTGAGAGAGAGAGAGAGAGAGAGAGAGAGATATGATGTATATATGTATGTGTGTATGAGAGAGAGATATATATATATGATGTATGTATGTATGTGTGTAAATGTTTATCTATGAATGTGTGTGTATGAGAAAGAGAGAGAGAGAGAGAATTACATAGATACACAGACGAGAGAGAGAAAGAGAGAGAGAGAGAATTACATAGTCACATAGATACACGACCAGAGAGAGAGAGAGAGAGAGAGAGAAAGAGAGAGAGAGTGAGTGAGAGAGTGAGAAAGAGAGAGAGAGTGAGTGAGAGAGTGAGAAAGCTATCCCTCCCATCACATGACTATTGATTACTGTACTACTCACT
>JAWZYT010005430.1:10000-35000 GCA_034508575.1 Petrolisthes manimaculis
TCATCATCTTCCCCGGGCGGCACATGACCTTTACAGTTATGGCGCCTTATATCAACCAATCCATCAGACAATTAATCATCTCAGTTAGTTACATACCTTCTTTCTTTAGTGTTATATGACCTTGCAATTATGGCACCTAATATTAATAAATCAATCCCTTTCTTCTCTTCTTCCTCCCCGGGTGCCACATGACCTCAGAGGTATGGCACCTAATATATATATATATATATATATATATATATATATATATATATATATATATATATATATATATATATATATATATATATATATATATATATATATATATATATATATATATACGGTATATATATACTGTATATGCGTAAATCCGCAAGGAAGGAAAACTAAACACGGAGTCCCAAGCGCTTTCGTGTATTCACATCTACTGTATACATATCAAATTAAAAATATTAACGCTATTCTTCCTCCCCGGGCGTCACATGACATCGCTGTTTATATATATCTTTCTCTTTGTGTGTAAATTAAATATATCAACGCCCTTCTTCCTCCCCGGGCGTCACATGACCTTGCTGTTTATTTCTCTCTCTCTTTGTGTGTAAATTAAATATATTAACGCCCTTCTTCCTCCCCGGGCGTCACATGACCTCGCTGTTTATATCTCTCTCTCTCTCTGTGTGTGTGTGTAGGGAATTTGAGGTGGAGTCACTACACTTCCCAGGACAGACACACAGATGGAGGGTGTCTGGGTGGTTACAAAAGGGGTGTGAGAGAGCCCATGACTCCCTCCTCGACGACACGGCCTTGGCATTGTCACTCCTGGTAGTCACGGCGAGGAACAGGATATCATCACCGCTCTTCTCACTCTCACACTCACTACAATCAGTGTGGCAGGGGATACTCATGCTTGTTGGTGGGTACATAAGTATACGGATTTATTTTCTCTGTGTTTTTTTTTTTTTTTTTTTTTCGTGTTTTTTTTTTTTTTTTTTTTTTTTTTTTTTTAGGTAAATATTGCTTTACTATCTGTGTGTGTCTGTGTCTGCTTGTTGGTGAGTACATATATCAATTTATTTTCTGTTTTTTTTGTGTGTTTTTTTGCGGGTAAATATTGCTTTACTTTCTGTGTGTGTCTGTTTGTTGGTGGGTACATATTGATTTATTTTCTGTGTTTTTTTTTTTTTTTTTTTTTTTTTTTTTTTTTTTTTGTGGTTACATATACCGATTTATTTTCTGTGTGTGTCTGTGTCTGCTTGTTGGTGGGTACATATTGATTTATTTTATCTGTGTGTGTGTGTGTGTGTGTTTTATTTTTCATTTTTTGTGGGTAGATATTGCTTTACTTTCTGTGTGTCTCTGTGTGTGTGTGTTTTTTTTTTTTTTTTTGGGTAGATATTGCTTTCCTTTATGTGTGTGTGTGTGTGTGTGTGCTGGGTTTTTTTAGTACAGTACATATATAAATAAATGTCTTTGTGTTTATTTGTCTGTTTGTTTGTTTCTTTGTATTCTTGTGTGTTAAATCATTTTGTTACGATTTCTTTTTTGTATGGGGTCACATTTCACTTGGGTCACATAATAATAATATTTATATAACCAAATTTTAAGTATGATTTGTATAGTGAAAAGTAACAACAAAAAATAGTACTGTATATGAAATGTGTTATAAAAACCTCTCGTTCTCCCTCTCACCATCCCTCTATCCTCCCCACTCACCATCCCATCCATTTCGCTTCTATCCATCCCTCTATCCACCCCTCTATCCTCCCCATTCATCCCTCTATCCTCCCTATTCACCCTCCCACCCTACTCACCATCCCATCCATTCCCCCTGTATCCTCCCTCTCATCCTCTCAATCCGCCTCTATCCATCCCTCTATCCTCCCTACTCCCCCTTCCTCTCCTTGACCAGACCTAGCCGTGGGCATTCCGTGGGTACAGGCACACAACTTGGAGGCCCGGATGAAGGAAGAGCGATGTAGTTATCTTGTACAGGAACTCACTTGTCAGGTAATAATAATAATATGAATAATATGAATATGAATAATAATATGAATATGAATAATAATATGAATAATAATAATAATAATGATAATATGAATAATAATAATAATAATACTGTAATATGAATAATAATAATAATAATACCCAACCCCACACTTCATTCTCCCACCCCACACTTCATTCCCCGACCCCACACTTCATTCTCCGTCCCCACACTTCATTCCCCGACCCCCCATTTCATTCCCCGTCCCCCCCCTCCCCCCCCAGGATGGTGACGTGGAGGGTCTGTGTTCATGGATGGTGGAACAGATTCGTCGTGCAGCGAGGGAGAAGTTTCAGTTGAGTGGAGAGAAACAACCTCCAGTTCCTTATATATTTACAACACCACAAGGACAGGAACTGGATCTTAGACTATTTAACAGGTGAGGAAGGTCATGGTTAGTTGCTTAGTTAGTTAGTTAGTTAGTTAGTTAGGTAGTTAGTTAGGTAGGTAGGTAGGTAGTTAGTTAGGTAGGTAGGTAGTTACTTAGTTAGTATTTATTAACTGTTTTGTAATTTATTTATGTTATATCAAGTGAATAATTATTTATATATATATGTATACAGTATTTATTTAGTTAGTTAGTTAGTTATTTCTGTATGTTATATCAAGTGAGTAATTATTTATATGTTTACATATTTATTTATTTATTTATGTTTTTCAAGTGAGTAACTATTTATATACTGTATTTATTTATGTTTTATTAAGCGAGTAATTATTTATATGTACTGTATTTATTTATTTATGTATTATTAAGTGAGTATATGTTTACATATTTATTTATTTATTTATGTTTTATCAAGCGTGTAATTATTTATATACTGTATTTATTTATTTATTTATATACAGTATATATTTATTTAATTATGTTTTATTAAATGAGTAATTATTTATATACAGTACATATTTATTTCTGTATGTTATATTAAGTGAGTAATTGTTTATGTACCGTATTTATTTATTTATTTATATATATATTTCTTTATTTATTTACAGTATATATTTACTGTACTGTATTTATGTTTTATCAAGTGAGTAATTATTTACATACAGTACATATTTATTTAATTATGTTATATCAAGTGAGTAATTATTTACATACAGTATATATTTATTTAATTATGTTATATGAAGTGAGTAATTGTTCCCATTGTTTATATTTAGGGAGTTAATGAAGAAAGCACTACCAGTTCTTGTCAACATATTGGAGAAGGAAGCCAGAGGTTGGTTCCTACACTTCAGAGAGAAAGTCATCGCTGATCTCAAAGCACAGAACCTTAGTGATTATGAGGTGGAAAAGGTAATGTATGTGTGTGTGTGTGTGTGTGTGTGTGTTTATGAGGTTGGAAAGGTAATGTATGTGTGTGTGTGTGTGTGTGTGTGTGTGTATGAGGTTGGAAAGGTAATGTGTGTTTATTAATATTATCTGTTTCTACCATTAATAACAGGAAGGTAACAGACTGGTACAAAAATAATAATACCTTTGTCGTGTGTGTTTAAAATATGTATGTATATTTAAAATTATATGTATGTGTATATATATGTATGTTGTGTGGGTGGAAGGTAAACACAGGATAGACACAGTATATATGTATGTATGTATGTATATTTAGAATGATATGTATGTATGTATATTTAAAATGATATGTATGTATGTACTGTATATTTAAAATGATATGTATATATGTATGTATGTATATTTAGAATGATATATATGTATGTATGTACAGTATATTTAAAATTATATGTATGTATGTATATTTAAAATTATATGAATTACAGTATATGTATATTTAAAATGATATGTATGTATGTATATATGTATGTATGTACTATGTATGTGTGTATTAATATGGTGTGCATTTCCTTACTTTAATAACAGGAAGGTAATAGATTGGTACAAGAGGAATATCTTGGTCGTGTATATACTTCTATCTTGGCTAACACTACATTACAAGAGTTAGGTCCAACCGTTCCATCACTCCTTGTTAGTCATGCACGGGCTGTACTACTCATGCACAGGTTAGTTACTCTGTGTGTGTGTGTTTCTCTCTCTCTCTCTCTGTGTGTGTGTGTCTATCTCTCTCACATCTTTTTTCTTCTCTTATATTTCTCCATTTTTTTTTCATTTGTCTTTCATTCTTCCATTTTCTTTAGTTTGTATAATGATAATAATAATAATAATAATAATAGTAATAATAATAATCATGATAATAGTAGTAGTACATACTAATAATGAAAAAATATAGATAATAATAATAATAATAATAATAATAATAATATACTACTACAGTACTAATAATAATGATCGTAATAATAACCATGAAAACTTGTGTCAGAGCTTTGGATGAGGTTGAGAGGATCTATGAGGAAGGAGAGAGGGCACGGCGCGAGGAACTCCGACACACCCACCCCATCTTCTCCCGCATCGACCCCTGGCTGGCCGAACAACTGGAGGCAACACACACAACACTGGTGGAGCAACACAAGTGGAGGCCGCACCAACACGCACTCGCACTCACAAGACAACACAACCTGACACAACATGCATACTTCCTACAACGAGACCTTAGTTTTATGAGAGAGGTGAGCAAGTACAGTAGAACCTCGTTTATCCGGCATTCATAACAACGGCACCCTCATAACAACGGCACCGATCGACCCAGGCCAAATAATGGTTAAAAAATGAATAAAATCATGAATAAATACAGTTACAATTCGTATTAAGCATATTAAATGCATATAACAATTTGTATTAAGGTTTTCGCAGACAACTCATGAATGAAATGAGTCGTCAGCATGCGTGGTGGTGGTGGAGGTGGTAGGGGGGGAAGGGGGGGAGATAGTGTGATATCGTTTGTTTACATTTTATTGAGCATATTCTGGTGTTTCCTTCTTTCTCTGTTCGAGAAAAACCTACCTTCCTTGATATGGAAGGATATGACCTTCCTTTTTGTAAATGTACCACCTGACATGACTGAGTGTTGAAGCTGGTGGTTAATAACTCGTAATTACTAAAAACGAGCGAGTGACAAGGCTAGGCCTATATTCCTTTGACCTTGAGCTAGGGTGAATGGAGACTGAGGGTAAGGGGGGGGAAGGAGCGTAGGAGGGTAGGGGGGGAAGGGGGTAGGAAATGTGATTGTATGAGTAGAAACTCATGAATTATTGGTGATAACTGAACTTGTCAACTCGTCACGCACTACACACACGCTATTGGGTCTAACCTTTTAGAATGAACAACCTTTAAAATCATTCATTTTCCATACTTTGGGCTCAAGTTTAGAGTTATTTTTAGTCACTAGCTGTGTATGGGAACCAGATATACGAGTGAAAGCACACGTAATTTTGAGAGTGGGTGTACAGACAGACAGTCAGTCATACGCATCAAATTTAAGCCCTCGGATATCTCTGATTTTCTGATAATCTTTTTCCATATCTGTATTTGGAGGTCCAACTGTATATATAATATACATATTGTACAGTACTTTAATATGTTATGTTTATGTGAAAAGGAAATTTTTTTTATACTCTAATGTGGTATCGAGGGATTTTATTATCGACGGCCATCTTAAGAACCTAACCCCCGTTGATAACAAGGGAGTACTGTACTACCGAGTCAAATGTTTACCGCCATAACCCTCTGTCGAGTGCCGCATATTATACACCACCGTGTTTGATAAGATAGGGTGTATTTATTAGGGTTTTGGCATTTCTATAAGAGTAACTCTCACAACATCGGCAAAACGGGTTATCTGGCATACGCTCTCCCCCGAGCGTGCCGGATAAACGAGGTTCTACTGTATTATAATGAAACTTGTAATCTAACCTGACCTGACCTGACCTAACCTTAGTTTTATGAGAGAGGTGAGCAAGTAAATTAAACTTTTAACTTAACCTAACCTAACCTCACCTCACCTCACCTCACCTCACCTCACCTCACCTCACCTCACCCCTACAGAGAGAGCCCGTACTACTGAAGGAGCTTGAGAATGTGAAGGTTGCAATGCGTTCGTTCCAATGGAGAGCACAGGTTTGGTTCCCGAGTAACTTTGTGGTACGGAGAACATTCCAAGGAGAGAGTCAAGTTATACCCACAGCACTGGCGGCGTCACCTACATGTATTACCACACCACGTACCGATCCAACGCACCCTGTATACCTACTCGAAAAACAGGTGCGTCCGTATATGTATATATATTTTTTTTTTTTTTTTTTTTTTTTTTTTTTTTGTGGGTGTGTTTTGTATTTTGTTGTATTTTGTGTTTGTGAGTGTGTGTATTTTTTTTTTTATTTTTTTTTTGTGGGTGTATTTTGTATTTTGTTAGGTCAGTGTCTGTATGTGTGTGTGTGTATTTTGTTAGGTCAGGGTGTTTGTATGTGTGTGTTTGTATATTCTCAGGTGAGTGTGTTTATTTTGACAGGTCAGTGTGTGTGTGTATTATGAGGTCAGTGAGTGTGTGTGTGTGTATGTATTTTTTCATAACTTGTGTTACATTGGAGTGCCTTGATTCCTCCAAAGTATGCCAGGAAACAAACAGGACCAGAAGTGTTGTGTTGCTTGGAATAGATTGGAGGAATTATTTGCTCCAGATTTACCAACACCAGACCAGACCTTCTATAGTCATTCTAACCAGTACTATACTCTGTTCAAAACTTGTGTTCCATTTTCCTCTATCTATCTGTCTCTATTTCTATCTATATCTTTATATCTATATCTATTTCTATCTATATCTTTCTATCTATATCTATCTGTCTCTATTTCTATCTATATCTTCCTATCTATATCTATTTCTATCTATATCTTTCTATCTGTCTCTATTTCTATCTATATCTTCCTATCTATATCTATTTCTATCTATCTCTATCTGTCTCTATTTCTATCTATCTCTTATCTGTCTATCTATCTATCAATCTATTTCTATCTATCTAAGCATAAGAGGCCAGCGGAACACAAGTTTTGAACAGACTATAGTGCTGGGCAGGAGTTGACTCCCGAATCGATTTTGTCGACTCCAGACTCCGGAATCGATTTCGATCACCAAGGAATCGGCTTCACTTGTCACCACCAGGGGGACCACAAAAATTAATGACAAAACACACTTGAGCCTCATGAATTTGACACATGGAAGAGAATATTAAGGCTTAATCTCTCAGTACCTCACTACATATGTTACCATTATGGCCTTAGGATATATTCACATATTTGTATTGACTCTACCATCTCACTCATTCTAGACAATTTCATCACCACTATTGAGTTCCCTGGCCTCTGACCGGTAGTGGGAGAGGAATCGATTCCGGAGTCAATTCCGTCAACTCCATCTCTTCAAGGAATCGTCTCTGTCGACTCCAAAATTATAGACTCTTGCCCACCACTACTAACCACCACCAATGTCTCTCCCTCCACACACACACACACAAATAAACCATTTATTATTATTATTATTACATGCACACACATACATATAAACTGTTTACTGTATTATTATTATTGTTATTACACACACACACACACACAAACCATTTATTATTATTATTATTACACACACACACGCACAAACCATTGTATTATCATTATCATTATTATTAATATTATTATTATTACACACATACAGTTGGTGCGAACAACATCAACACGTTGGCCGTTGTGGCGTTGGTTCAACTTCCTGCATCGGTCGTGGGCGTGGACATCTAACGCACTGTTCTTCTTTGGGGTCGGTAGTACACAACATTATTTACCCATTATTATTATTATTATTATTATTATTATTATTTATTTTATTTTATTTTTATTTTTTAGTGAGGTGTGTGTATTTAATAAGTCTATAATTATAATCTTTTCTTTCACATTATTAAACTTTATTATTAATTTTTTGTTATGATTATGTATGTGTGTATAATACTGAATGTTAATAATAATTCTATGATTATTTTTTCCGTCACATTATTAAACCTCATTATAATTATGTATGCATGTGTGTATAATACTGTATGTAGGTCAGGTCATTAACTGGTACCAACACGTCCATGACAGGTTTGGTTGCCACTGTGTTCTCCGGTGAGTCTCCGAGCTCTCCTTTGCTGCGAACCATTCATGTCGGACTTTGAACTCTCACAGGTATGTATGTATGTATTATTATTTTTATTATTATTATTATTCATAGTATCATTATTATTATTTTTATTATTATTCATAGTAGTACCATTAGTATCATTATTATTATTCATAGTAGTACCATTAATATCATTATTATTATTATTATTATTCATAGTAGTACCATTAGTATCATCATTATTATTATTATTATTTCTTCTTCTTGTTCTTTTTTACTATTATTATTATTATTATAAACTTTATCATTATTTTTGTGTCCAGGTTAATGGAACAGTGTGTCCAAGTAGAGCGTCCTCCACCCCGACCCTTATGTCTCGCCTCCACACACTCTGGCGACACATCTCTAAATCACGCACACACTTTGAGACCACTCCAGACACAGGTATGTCACTCTAACCTAACCTAACCTAACCTTACCTAACCTAATGTAACCTAACCTAATGTAACCTAACCTAATGTAACCTAACCTAACCTAACCTAACCTAACCCTAACCTAACCTAACCCCAAGTATAGTTAAGTCACTCTTTGCTAAATTGGAATATACTTTAGGTTAGGGACAGAGAATCTTTGGCCTGTGTTAAAAGTGTATAATAATGTAATAACGTTAACTATCTGATATCAAAGACCAATTATAACTCAAATAAATTCTCCTCCCCTCCACACACACACATACAAACAAACAAATCCTTCTCACCTTCCCTCCCCACACAAATACACACAAACTAATTCTTCTCCCCTTCCCCCACCTCCTCCCCCCACACACACAAACACACAAACAAACCCTTCTCCCCTTCCCTCCCCTCCACACACACACACACACACACACACACACAAACAAATCCTTCTCCCCTCCCCTCCACACACACATAAACAAATCCTTCTCCCCTTCCCCCCCTTCCCCCCCCACACACACAAACAAACCCTTCTCCCCTTCCCTCACACACACACAGGGTTTATCGGTAAGGGTGTGACTCGACATATGAACCGTGCTTGGAACTATGTAATGAAAGGCATCGTGGGTACTCTCTTCCTCACCACACTCTTCCCCATCGCTTGTCTCCTCGTCTCTCTGGGGTCCATGGCAATAGCAGTTGCAGCCCCTCTATGGTTAGTAGTGTGTGTGTATGTGTGTGTGGAATATTGGTATGAACATGTGTGTGTGTGTGTAGTAATATTGGTACTTACCTGTGTGTATATATATGTGTGTGTGGTAATATTGATACATACAGTACCTGTGTATATGTGTGTGTCAGTGTACTAATATATCATTACACATATATATATACCAAACTTTAATATTAATTCCTTATGTGTGTTTGTGTGTGTGTGTGGTAATATTGATATATACCTATGTGTGTATGTCAGTGTGCTAATATATCATTACACATATATTTACACCAAACTCTAATATTAATTCCTTATATGTGTGTGTGTGTGTGTGTGTATTTAGGGTACCTGTGTGTGTACTGGTGACTCACATAGCGTGTGTATTGGTATATGACCTGGACTCCCCTACTGGTACACGTCGTTGGACACCCTTCCTTCAGGCGTTGGGTCTACACCTCCTGGTCTTGGGTCTCATTCAGGCCGTCCTTGCCTTCATAGCCGTCACACTGGTCTGTCCGGCACTCGCGGCACTTGTACTTGTCTGTGAGTAATGTACACTTTTCTGGTTCGTTATTTATGTACATGTACAGTTGCCAAAATATGTATTGCGACAAATCTTGATAGAACTTTAACAATAGTAATATCCACAGCTATTTGTATGGACTATAAACATGTATAACAAAAGGAAATATACATATAATACATACATATAATCCCTACAAACAACTATGGACATTAATATGTTTAATGTTGTATCAATAGTTGTCGCAATACCTTTTTTGGCAACTGTACGTGTCTGTGAGTACCGGACATATTTTTCATTCATTTAATATTTTTTAATTTATTTTTTTCCTTTTTCTTTCTGTCTTTTTTCCTTCCTTTTGTTTTACGTTTTTTTCATGTTTTCTTTTCAGTCTTTTCCCTGTTCCAGCCCTCCCCTCCCCTCCCCTCCCCCTCCCCTCCCCTCCCCTCCCCTCCCCCTCCCCTCCCCTCCCCTCCCCCTCCCCTCCCCCTCATGTTTCTCTCCTTCACATACTCTTCCACTCTGTTCTACCATCTAACTGGTCTATTTTTTAATAATAATAATAATATTAATTTTATTTTCTCTTCTGTCTTTTTTTTCTTTTCCCATTCATTTACTTTCTTTGTCTCTTCTCATTTTCCTTTTCGGTCGTTTTAATAATTGTTTTATTTTTTTCATTGTCTTTTCTAATTTTCTCACTTTCTCTTGTTTCTCTTTTTCATATTCTTTCTATTTCTCTCATCTTATTTCTTCCTCAATTTCTCTCTCCTTTTCTGTCAGTTTTTCTTTCTTTATCTCTTATTTCTTTCTCTTTCTTTTTTTTCACTTTCAGAATTTGTGTTGCAGTGAGGGTGGTGGTATTATTATTATTATTATTATTATTATTATTATTATTATTATTATTATTATTATTATTATCGTCCTCTTACCCTGTATTATTATTGTTGTCCTCCCCCTCCCCTCCCCCTTTATTATTATTATTATTATTATTATTATTACAGTATTATTATTATTATTATTACAGTATTATTATTATTATTATTATTATTATTATTATTACAGTATTATTATTATTATTATTATTATTATTATTATTATTATTATTATTATTATTATCCTCCTCTCACCCTGTATTATTATTAATACTGTATTATTATTGTTTTCCTCTCTCCCCTCACTCTTTATTATTATTATTATTATTATTATTATTATTATTATTATTATTATTGTTGTTATTGTTATTATTATTATTATTATTATTATTATTATTATTATTATTATTATTATTGTTGTTATTATTATTATTATTATTATTATTATTGTTATTACTATTATCTTTGCCCTCTTCTCTTCACCTTGCCTTCAGATGGTGTGTTGAGGCGAGGTGTGAGACATGTATGGGATGCAATAATGTTCCATGTGGTAATAAAGAAGAGAGGTCGTATTCCAGCATCAGACAGCTTCCTTGTTAAACGCATTGCTGGACCAGGACTACATAGCAACTTCTATTATCAGGTATACTATATTATCAACTTAATTAATATATATACAGCATATACATCATACAATATATAACTACAATATAATTATGTTAAGAAGAGTAATAGTAATGTTGGTAATATATTATAAGAGCCATAGTAATAATAATAATAATAATAATAATAATAGAATAATAATAATAATAATAGAATAATAATAATAATAATAATAGAATAATGATAATAATAATAATAATAGCTATCGCTTTGTTTTAATTAATCTTGTGCACATGACAATGGACTGGTTGACGGTCAAAAAAATGTTCTATCAAACAATTTATATCGTTAATAAATAAGCTCAATTGTCTTGTTATGTAATTTATTTGACAAAGGAATATATTGTTTGGCATATAAAAGCCATCAAAGTTGCACATAATGGAAGTTGATGGTGCGTATCCGTGACGTCAACAACCAGACGCCTAGGCCGTGCCAACACTTTATTTACCTTTGAAAGCAAGAGATTGTGATATCTAAGGGAGATGTGCGGTATTCTTGTGCTTTTATGGAGGATATACTTCATATTCACCATGCCAGTCAATAGCTAGCAATGGTATTTTGTCCCAAAATGCAAAACATTAGTGGAAACGCTCCAGAAAAGAGATTTATTAGTGTTGTGTGTAGTAACTCCATAGTAGCTGTTGGTACACATAGGGCTGGTGACGTCAACAAACAGTGTGAGGTACCATGTTTCTCCAACACTTATTTAACCTTATTTTTCGTGAATTTCAACTCATATGGGAAAAATATTGGTATCTCCATGATCAGGACTGCCCATTTTATTGTATTATATACTTTGTACATGACCGTCAACCAGTCCATTGCTTCTAGTCATCACACACACACACACTTATTCCATATTGGCATTACAGATCAGTTGTGAGCAGGCCTTGGCAGCGTTTGAGGCGAGACTAGAGATGGATGAGTTGGCAGTATACCAGCGGGAAACAGAGGCCGTCATATACAAACCTCTCATTGCATACTCGTTAGTTATATCACACTTTGTTTATATATCACACTTTGTTTTCTTTTTATAATAAGATGGTGCTGTGTTTAACTTACAGTACTGGATATCATCTTGAACTTACTATATATTATTTTACATTGGGTATAATTCTATTTTATTTTACGTGTAGGAAACTTAATGTTTAATTATTGTCATATTTTTCATGGAAATTTACCCTTTTATATTCCTGTACTATCTCACACTTTGGTGCATTAAAATGATCTCTTTCTCTCTCTTTAGTTATATATTTGATTAATTTATATATATTTATTTATTTATTTATATATTTATTTATCAATATTTATTTTATTTATTTAATTAATCTATTCATTGTATTTATCTTGATTGTTTTGTTTTCAGTGAGTTTGTACATAGTTGTTTTGGTCCGTTCAGCGGTGGTGTTGGTCGTGCTGGTAACTATGACAGAGTAGAGAGGGAAACAAGGGACCTTTGTCTTACACTACAGGAGAAACTAGACAGAAGGAGGAGAGATCTGGCACTTGGACTTCCCCTTAGTGTTAGGTAAGTATATCAATAATAATAATAATAATATATAATAGTAATAATAATAATAATATATAATAATAACAGTAATAATAATAATAATAATATATAATAATAATAATATATAATAATAACAGTAATAATAATAATAATAATAATATATTATAATAATAATGATAATCGTAATAATAATAATATATAATAATAATAATAATAATAGTAATAATAATAATAATAATAATAATGATAATAATACTAATGATGGTAACTGTAATACTAATAATAGTGATGATAAAAATAATAGTAATGATGATAATGATAATGACTGACTGATTGAGAAAACTTACTATCTCTATTCATGTTTGAATACACACTGTCTATTTGTATTCCTGTTGGTATTCACTTTGTTTGTATTCTGTATTCACTTTGTCTGTTTTTATTCTCTTTGTCTATTAATATTCCTGTTTATATTCACTTTGTCTATTTATATTCCTGTTTGTATTCACTTTGTCTGTTTGTATTCACTTTGTCTATTTATATTGGTGTTTATATTGACGTTGTTTGTTTATGTTTTGTTCAGGTCGAGGATCAAGCTTACAACCCGTGAACTGAAACTTGCCCTGAAACAAGCCACGGTGATGCTGGAAGAATTCTACCCGACACATATACTCAACCGCATCATTGACGACCAACCCAACAACAACAACAACAACAACAACAACAACACCACGCACACAGACACGAACGCAGGCGGCGGCGGGGGGAGCGGCGCGGGCGCGGGAGGGGGCGAGGGGGTGGTGGTGGGTTCTATCCTCGTAGGGGGGGCGGGGGGGAACTTGGGCCGGGGGGCGGGCATACTATCCAGGTCTAAACACGTGGGTATAACAGAGAGAGGAGGTGGTGTGGTGTCGGCTGTGAGGAGAAGTGCTGCATTAATGGAAGCCAAGTTTGCTACAGTAGAGGAATGGTGGGACAGCAAAGGACTCGCTAATGGTAATTATTAGTCAATAGGTTTATTTAGTATCTCTATTTAGTATCTTTATTTAGTATCTTTATTTATTATCTCTATTTATTGTCAATATTACTGTGTCTAACTCTCTCTCTCTCTCTCTGTGTCTTTACTATAATCTCACTTGACATTCTCTCTTCTCTTTCTCTGTCTTTTGGTCAATTTCTCTCTCTCTCTCTCTCTGTCTTTTTGTCAATTTCTCTCTCTCTCTCTGTCTTTTTGTCAATTTCTCTCTCTCTCTCTGTCTTTTTGTCAATTTCTCTCTCTCTCTCTGTCTTTTTGTCAATTTCTCTCTCTCTCTCTGTCTTTTTGTCAATTTCTCTCTCTCTCTCTGTCTTTTTGTCAATTTCTCTCTCTCTCTCTGTCTTTTTGTCAATTTCTCTCTCTCTCTCTGTCTTTTTGTCAATTTCTCTCTCTCTCTCTCTTTCTCTTACAGTCTCATTCTCTCACACAGTCTCTATGTGTCTTCTGCTTCTCTGCATATTACCTTGAGATACTGTATAATGATATAGATATCTTTCCCCATTATTACCCTTGCTTCCTTTCAAATAATTATATACAATGAGCCTGATGCACAAAGGTGGTGTATTTTGCACCGGAGTATCCATTTACTCCGGGTGTAAGTTACTCCTGCCACACTTACTCCAACATGTACATCACTAACCTAACTCTCTCCATCATTAAAGGGAGGGTATAGTTCAGGCATTTTTGGAGATTATGATTCCTCCAAACTATTCCAGGCAACAGGATACCATTATTTTTCCTCATTGGGGTCTGTTTTCTGGTATACTTTGGAGGAATCAAGATGCTTTAATGTACTAAAAGTCTACTCTTCTTTATTTCAGGTGATTTTGGTGGTCTGGCATCACTCATCTTCACGGAAATATTCAGTGCCGATTTCCTCACACCTATGGAAGAGTCAGATACAAGTTTTCAGATGGAGGTCAGTTTGTGTGTGTGTGTGTGAAAGTATGTGTTTGTTTGCTTGTGTGTGTTTGTTTGTTTGTGTGTGTGTA
Organism: Petrolisthes manimaculis; assembly: GCA_034508575.1. NCBI lineage: Eukaryota > Metazoa > Arthropoda > Malacostraca > Decapoda > Porcellanidae > Petrolisthes > Petrolisthes manimaculis. The sequence goes on from JAWZYT010005430.1 coordinate 24,843, forward strand.
GATATGTGTGTGTGTGAGTGTGTGTCAGTGTGAGTGTGTGTGTGTGTGTCAGTGTGAGTCTGTGTGTGTAGTTATCTAAATTACCTTAAATATATATGGTAAAATAATGACCTGTGTGTATCAGTGTGTATGTGTATATTGTATATGGAAATCAATATATGTGTGTGTGTATGTGTGTATATGATATGGAAATTAATAAATATATGTATGCGTGTATGTGTATACAGTATATGGAAATAAATAAGTATATGTATGCGTGTGTGTGTGTATATATGGAAATAAATAGATATATGTATGCATGTGTGTGTATATATGGAAATAAATAGATATATGTATGCGTGTGTGTATATATATGGAAATAAATAGATATACGTATGTGTGTGTGTGTATATATGGAAATCAATATACTGTATATATGTATGCGAGTAATCGACTACTAATACATACATACATACATACAGGTACACAGTGTAAGCCTGGGGAGGTATACAGACATGACCCGATGTATACCTGACCGACCTGACCTTGATGATCGCCTCACTGTCCATACACCAAGGGGAAATATACAGGTAATTAATATACAGGTAATTAATACATGTATACAGGTAATTAATATACTGTACACTACTCTACCTTTACTTTACTGTCTCTCTAACCTCTTTTCTCTCCCCCCACCTTTATTTTTTCCTCTCCCCCCTCTCTTTTCTCTCCCCACCTCTCTTTTATCTCCCCCCTCCCTCCCCCTCTCTTCCCTTCCCACCCCCACCTCTCTTTTCTCTCCCCCTCTCTTCCCTTCCCACCCCCCACCTCTCTTTTGTCTCCCCCTATCTTCCCTTCCCACCCCTCTCTTCCCACTCTCACCACCACTAACGTCACACATCTCCTCCCCCCCTCCCCCACAGGTCCACGCACCGTACCTGGACCTGTCATCATTCACTCCCTTGGTCCGACACAGCATCCCAACACAGAGGTCCAGTAAAGCAAGTCTGGCGGCCAGGCTCTCACTCAGACTCAACCCAGGACGCAGGATGGGTGAGTCAAATGAAGGTTTATATTATACAGTGTCATTATTACTCTCTTACTCTCTCTCACACACACACACACACACATTATTACTCTCTTGCTCTCTCTCACACACACACACACGCACACATTATTACTCTCTTGCTCTCTCTCTCTCTCTCTCTCACACACACACAAATTATTACTCTCTCTCACACACACATATACAGTACAAGTTTAAATCATACAAGTGTACAACCCAAACAAAACAGAATGATATTAATAATAGTGTCATAAACTGTTATAAATTTGTCCCATAATTAACTTCACTTTACTACAAAGACTGAAGCTTGTTTAATAAATATATTTCTTTGTATATAATTCTCATTCAGAAGTAAATGAATAGACAGTACCATAATATCCATAGGCATAAATTCTGTCCACTTATGAAAGATAGAGATATTATTACCAATTTATATTATATTATATTATTACCAATCAGTTTATGTTGAAGTGATGTATAGATAATGTGTCTAGTGTGATAACCCATTTTGGTGGTTTAATTAGTTGATACTATAGTCTGTTCAAAACTTGTGTTCCATTTTCCTCTATCTATCTGTCTCTATTTCTATCTATCTCTTATCTGTCTATCTATCTATTTCTATCTATCTAAGCATAAGAGGCCAGCGGAACACAAGTTTTGAACAGACTATAGTTAATATATTATAATCTGAATCAGTCACAATGTAGAATGTAGAATTGGTGAAGTTATTTATTTTTTTTTTTTCATTTATACATGATTTTTTATATAGAGAGTACAGTATGTATGTATTACCATACTTACACATGGTTCCTCTTTCTTTGTATTTTCATTTATACATAATTTTATATAATTATAGAGTATAAACGGGTAACCTCGTAAAATGCCACTATGGACCTCCTGTTGCCTGTACTTCCTTTGTATTAGTGTACTGTACTTACACATGGTTTGTTGTTTGTTCCCATGGTGCCAGCAGTGTGTGGGAGTCGTGTACCAGAGAAGTTACTCATTCCTCCACCAATACCACACCCGGCTCACATTGCTGTTATTATATACAACCGTGAAGCTACGGAACCAATAGCACTTGATGCACACCTTACATTACAGGTACAGTATTATCTATTTATTGTATTAAGGTTGATATATAGTGGTTTGTTATGTTATGATACTTCCCAACCAACCACATCTTACATTACAGGTACAGTATTATCTATTTATTGTATTAAGGTTGATACAGTTGAACCTCGTTATTTCGGACTAATAGGGGGGAGAGGGTGTCCGTATTTGCGGTTTGACCGTAATTGCGACGAATTTTTACGAGGGGTACGAAAAAAAAAAAAAAAAAAAAAAAAAAAAAAACGTGTTTGTACAAAAATTAACACAAAATACAGATATATCTACTTAAATAGGTATGTAGTGATGTGTAAATAATATACCTAAATGTTATTTACCTTGTGTGGTGAAGAGATGAGTTTATTTCTTGCCGTGATCGTATAGTGGGACGTATCAGAGTAGCTATTTAATACTGTTTAATAAAAACAAGAATGATGTAGTGATACGCAACCACTCCAAGTCTCCAACCCGCGCTTGTAAAGATAACAAATCACGCATGCGTGGTAGTGGTCTAGGTGGTAGGGGGAAGGGGGAAAATAACGGGATATCGATTGTTTACATTTTATTAGCCATACTGTACTCTGGTGTTTCCTTCTCCTTTATCTATTCGAGAAACATCTTCCTTCTTTCTATCGAAGGACATGACCTTCCGTTTTGTAAATGCACCACCTGGCATGAAGCTGGTGGTTAACTCGTAAATTACTAAAAATGAGCGAGTCAAACACAAGGTGACAACCCATGTTAGGCCTATATTCCCTTGACCTTGAGCTAGGGTGAATGGAGACTGAGGGTAGGGGGGGGGGGAAGGAGTGCGGGAGAAGTGGTGGCAACACACACCCACGCTTCACACCCACGCTTCGCAGACGACATGTTCATAATGATTTCACTCATTTTGTATAAGAACTCCTCGGATTTATTCGAGAGTCAACTGTATATATACATAAATAGGTATGTAATGATGTGTAAATAATATACCTACTGTATAATGTAAAAAATATAATAGGAAAAAATAGAGAAACCAAAATTCAGACAAAAAAAAATCTCCAGCGGATTGTGTCCGAAATAACCGAAATCCGAAATAACGGGGTCCGAAATAACGAGGTTTAACTGTATATAGTGGTTTGTTATGTTATGATACTTCCCAACCAACCACATCTTACATTACAGGTACAGTATTATCTATTTATTATATTAAGGTTGATATATAGTGGTTTGTTATGTTATGATACTTCCCAACCAACCACATCTTACATTACAGGTACAGTATTATCTATTTATTGTATTAAGGGGGAGTGGGTATTGGGGGGACAGGCTTGGGGTTGGGGGGTGCGGGATTAGGGGGACAGGCTTGGGGTGTGTGTGGAGAGGGGGTAGAAAGCCTGTCCCCTACTCCCACACACCCTTAAGGTTGATATACAGTGGTTTTGTTTTGTTATGATTCTCCCCAACCAACCACATCTAAATATGGCTTTATTATTTTCCAAAAGCTGAGTATCCACATTAACATTAACAAAATCTATCAAACAGTAAGATAATGATAATCACTGTATAGTTTACTCACCAAATTCATTAAATAATTCAGCTATGAGTCATTTACACGGCTAACATTCTTTGGTTTGCATGCTTACCAAACACTTTTTATGCGGTAGATGAATACAGTACAGTTGGACACATGAATGGGTGGTACAGCCCAGGTGAAAGATACTTGTCCCATTTGAGTAACCGGTGTTTATTATCAGGTACTTGCTTTTTAATACCATCCTCAATACTGACTTCTATCCCTGATGTCTCCTATTTGCCATGAAGCAACTTGATATTGGGAGAAATTGACCGTCTTTCACTTGGGCTGTACCACCCATTCATGTGTCCAACTGTACCTCACCAATATTCCTGCTTGACATAAAAGATCACTAACAAGGGGCTTTCACTTCACTTCACCAATTGTCCCTTTTTATCTTTTGTTACCTTTGATGTTTACTGTCCCACTTCTAATTCACCTTCTTTCTCGGGAGCCACATGACTTCACTGTGTCTGGTGTGACGCCTAATATATATCAATCTATAATCACTTTTTCTAATCTATATACCGGTACCGTATAATTATTGTGATTGTTTCAGGTTCTTTATAGCCGGTAATGCCTTCTACACAAGGGTCACTTTTCATTGTATGTTGGTGGTGATCTCTGCCTCGTGGTGAGAAATTAATTAAACTCGTATTTCTGTGGAAAGTTTGCTCATTAAATTTTTTTTTTTTTTTTTTGCATGTAAGACCAAATCCATTTTACCCGTAACTCCTCAATGACTCAACACTGATGACTATTGATAAGTACTGTTGATAAAAAATGACAACACACACACACACACACACACACACACACACAGACACACACACATACACACACGTATTTCTCAAGTAATTTGCAACACATACTGTAATTATATACACATCATGTTATCAGTACAGTATCCCATTATAAACTCGTCATAATTATTATCGTGGCTGTGTTTATTACAGGTTATCCGCACCATTGAAGATTCTCCACATGTTGTAGCGTCTATTACATCAGTGGTTGGTGAGGAGGAGGACAATGGTACCACACCAGGCTCAGACTCACATTCCTCCACACTCTCACACTCCCCTCCCTCCCTATATGACCACCCCTCCCTCTATGATACCACCACCACCGCACCACACTCACACTCGGCCACGGGGGAGAGGAGGAGAGGTGGGGGGTTCCTAGGGGGCGGTGGTGGCGGGGGGTCTCGCTCCCGTACCGCCACCCTAGAGATGACGGCCACCTTGGATCGCACCCCTTCCTCCACCACCGCCACACCCCCCAACCATCACCATCATCACCAACGCACAAATATGCTCGAATATAACAGGTAAACAAACTTCACTTAGTATTTGTATTATTATTAGTAGTAGTAGTAGTATTTCATGTGTTTATTACTTTTTTATACATTTATTATGTTTTTACACTCACTCCTTCCCTTTTTCCCTCAATCACACACTCACTCCTTCCCTCCTTCTCTCTCTCCCTCCCTCCCTCCTTCTCTCTCTCCCTCCCTCCCTCCTCTCTCTCCCTCCCTCCTCCTCTCTCTCCCTCCCTCCTCCTCTCTCTCCCTCCCTCCTCCTCTCTCTCCCTCCTTCTCTCACTCCTTCCCTCCCTCACACACATTCCTTCCTTCCCTCCCTCACTGGTGTACATTCTTCACCCATCAGGTCCAGCACCTTAGAGTTAACTCCAACCCGTATGGCTCAGCGACTGGCCACACCTCTAAGGTCACTACTTGAAGGTCAACGGCCATTCACCGTCTCACTCAACCTCGCATCGGCCGAAGACGTCAGCCTCGAAGTGGAGGAGGAGGAAACGGAGGAAATGGAGGGCGGGGTGTTGGAGGGACTGGAGGTGGATGTGGTGGATGGAGGAAGAGACAGAACTTCACAACAACATCCACGTATTCCACTACAACCACTCACACAGTCCACCTACACCACTGCTGTGTGAGACAACCCCAGCGTACGGTACTGTCACTCACACACACACACACTCAAATTCACACACTTCACCCACACTCAAACTCACACACTCCACTCACTTCATTATTATTATATATTTTTTTATTTAACCTAACCTAACCCGAACCAATCTAATCTAACCTAACCTAACCTAACCTAACCTAACCTAACCTAACCTAACCTAACCTGACTTGACCTGACTTGACTTGACTTGACCTGGCCTGGCCTGGCCAAACCAAATCCCACCCCACCTGACCTACACTGACCTAATGACCCAACCTAAAGCCCCGTACACACTATGCTTCATGATGCACAATGTGTTGAATGGATGTGTTGAAAAACGACTTTTTCAACACGAGCCCGCATCACCGAGATGATGGGCCGGCCTGATTTAATATGTCAGCTCAGTGATGCATGATCCAGGGTCCCTGGCATGATCCTTCAAAGAGGGAAGACGTCCACTCCTATGGATGGTTCCCGTACACACACACGTCTAGGTCATGTGACAAAATACTGCGTGTACTTCTTGCACTTACTGTACATCTGTATATTATATTCGCCCAAACTCAAAAGTTAATATGAATTTTAATTTGTCCAAGTGTGAGTATTAATCATAGCATATAAGCTTAATTGTAGATACGTTGCTTTCATTTGTAAATAGTTTGGGGAAGCATTCATAGGAGTACTTAGAATTTTTTTTAATATGGCGTGAAATTTGCTAGCGAATAATGGTACATATTTTTGGCTGACTGGTTTTAATTGATCTAAATCCAAGGAAATACTATATCAGATTTAAATTTGTTTTAAGGGAGATTCCATCCAGCTGACGGACACAGTTGACTGGCTCGTGTAGGAACAACTGAGCGGTGTTGCAGTACAATTTGGACGCTAGTCATTTTTTTCAACACCACTACTGCCTCACGTGGCTGATACATGAAGCATAGTGTGTACGGGGCTTAACCCAACCCGACCCAACCTAACCTAACCTGCATAAAATCACCCTTTAATATAATAATACATGACCACATTAATATTACCACGAAACACACACACACACTTATATAGAAGGGGCTTGTTGTTTCTTGGCATAGTTTGGAGGAAGCGGTAGGTCCCAATTTACCCTAAAAAAAATCTCCCCTTAGATTCTTCAAATATAGCCACGAAACACACACACACACACACACCTATATGGAAGGAGCTTGTTGTTTCGTGGCATAGTCAGGAGGAATCAGAAGCCTCCAATTCTCACAGGGTCCTTAAAAAGATTACAGTACCATGAAATGTTTTAGAGAGTATTATTATTATTATTATTATTATTATTATTATGATTATTATGATTATGATTTTTATTTTTATTATTATGATTATGATTTTTATTTGTATTAATATTATTATTATGGCTTGAGAACAGATGGTCATTTGACAACTGTGGTGTGTACTGTACTGTAGATGTTATATAGGATGCTGTTATTAAACGTAACTTTTCTTTGATAAATGGGCTCTTCGTTGCTGAATTAGTTTTGCAAAATGATGGAAACAGAACGACAAAGAGAAGTTTTCATTGAAGTAGTAGGTTAATATTACCATACTATTTTACAGTCGTGGTCAAATATAATCATCCATATAGGGGTAACTCACGTAAGAGTTTGACAGCTTCCCTCTGTTCCTTAGATGATAAACTTTCCAATAAATAAGTTTACTACCATCTTTTATTTTAATATGTACAAGCAACTACGCACTATTTAAAACAATAACATCATATGTAAACGTGAAAATATTAGACAGTAAATTGTTTGAGATACCCATATGTGGATGATTATTATTGACCACGACTGTATGTAGTATTGGTCACAAGAATTCCTACACACGTTATTGTTTTTTGAGGGTTAAAAACACATAAAAAATGTAAGACTATGTAAGTGCAATACATTATTATTATTATTAATATTTAGTTTTGATAATCACCGAGTCACTTGGTAGACCATTTATTACAGTACTTCCACTTCCACAATAGTCACCTCTCTTTCCATACCGTATAGACTGTGTAAACATTCTTGTAGCCAACTGTACAGTATACTACTTGTTTGATGAAAAGATACTGTACTTTGTTATTAAATTCATGTTACAAAATATGTAATGGAACTAAATGATGAAAACTCTTTTCATTGAAGAAGTCATTTAATAATAATACCCTAAGTAGGAGGTTTTGGGTTGGTATAATTAAACTCGTTATTTAATATAAAGGATCTTGGTCGCTAAACTCTCATTGCAAAATACTGTATGTACAGTTGCCAAAAAAGGTATTGCGACAAATGTTGATAGAACTTTAACCCTAGTAATATCCACAACTATTTGTAGGGACTATAAGCATGTATAACAGAAGGAAATATACATATCCTTCTGTAATACATACTTATAATATAGCATGTATAACAGAAGGAAATATACATATCCTTCTGTAATACATACTTATAATATAGCATGTATAACAGAGGGAAATATACATATCCTTCTGTAATACATACTTATAAACATGTATAACAGAAGGAAATATACATATCCTTCTGTAATACATACTTATAAACATGTATAACAGAAGGAAATATACATATCCTTCTGTAATTCATACTTATAAACATGTATAACAGAAAGAAATATACATATCCTTCTATAATACATACTTATAATCCCTACAAACAACTATGGACATTAATATATTTAATGTTGTATCAATAGTTGTTGCAATACCTTTTTTGGCAACTGTACATACAGGAACTGAGTAATGAAAGTTTTGTTTGACAATTAAGTAATTTAATAACACCAATCCCTTATTTTTTATCTTTCCTTTGCATGACACATTTTAAGTTTAACATCCAAATGCATAGATAAACAAAACAGACTACAGTACAGTACAGTACAGTACTCAAAAGTATTATCTTGCTCAGTACTGTACACTCATAATACAAAATGTGTAGCCAATCAAGGTACATATTCAAAGCAAACTCTCTCTCTCTCTCTTTTTTTCTTTCTTTATTTCTTTCTTTCTCTATCTCTATCTCTCTTTCTCTCTAAACCTGGATACATATTTGAATTGTAAGTGTACCTTTATTTATGTAAGGGAATAATAATTATGAACCATGTGAACGTGTATGAAAATTGTAGCCTTCTGATTCCACCTAACTATGCCATGAAACAAATAAGCTCCTTTTATATAGGTGTGTGTGTGTGTGTGTGTTTCATGGCAATATTTGAAGCACTCATTTATCTCCAATTTTCTAAGTGTTGTTGGTAAATTTGGACCAACTGTTTATTCCTCCAAACTATTCCAAGCAACAACAACAACAACAACACATCATTATTAGTTGGGTTATTTAATCTGTTTGTTTCCTGACATGTAGGTTTTGGAGGAAACAAAGTGCTCCAATGTATCATATGTTTACTCTCTCATTATTATTATCAATCATTATTGTTATGGTTACTGTATTATTATGTTTATTATTACTATTATTATTACTATTATTATTATGTTTATTACTATTATTATTATGTTTATTACTATTATTATTATGTTTATTACTATTATTATTATGTTTATTATTATTACAGTATCATCATTATTATTGATATTGATATGTTTATTATCAGTATTATTATTAATATATCAATGTTAATAATATTATTATTGTTATTAATATTATTACAGTATTATCATTTTTATTTTTATATGAATGTTTTTCAGAGATGACAAATGAGAGGAAGTGGATGGATGGATGGATGTTGAAGAAAGTCAATAAATCAACCGTATTGATAAAAAGGTAAACCATATCACACACACACAGTCACATGACACAAAGGTTCACACACACACACACAGTCACATGACACAAAGGTTCACACACACACACACAGTCACACACACACACATACACACTCACATGACACAAAGGTACACACACACACACACACATGAGACAAAGGTACACACACACACACACCGTTGATGTAACACCAATACAATATAATGTTGTCTCCACCACTGATTACCAACCCAATATTTACCGAGGCTTGTGTTATTCATTATAGACACATTGAAGCCTAAGTTACAGTACAGTAGGTGATGGTAAAGTATTATTATATTATGTGTTTATTTTTCCTCACAGCAACATTACATACCACTATTACTACCACTACTACTACCACTACCACTACCACTACCACTACCACTACCACTACCACTACCACTACCACTACCACTACCACTACCACTACCACTACCACTACCACTACCACTACCACTACCACTACCACTACCACTACCACTACCACTACCACTACTACTACTACTACTACTACTACTACTTCTACTTCTACTACTTCTACTACTTCTACTACCACTACCACTTCTACTACTACTACTACTACTACTACTACTACTACTACTACTACTACTACTACTACTACTACTACTACTACTACTACTA
>JAWZYT010005430.1:40000-46137 GCA_034508575.1 Petrolisthes manimaculis
ACTCCCACACCCCCTTAATTAAAGCCTTCAAAATCTATCTCCACAATAGATGGGATGTCCGGATCATCTTCCTCATTCATCACATTCTGTACAGTATAGCCAATTCTTGTCTCTCCTTTACCTTGTTAAATGTATCCATCCTGTGATAAGTACTTACTGATTTGCATTAACTTTCTTATTGACATTTTCATTAATAATACCTTGTGCTACTTCAACAATAACTGGTTAAAGTAGCACAAGGCACTTTCACAATCTTCAAATGTTATGTTGGTTAACATGGCCACAAGATTATCTGACAAAGCCATCATGTCTCAATATTTCCTTTGTCATTGTTTGTTCTTGTGTGTTAAGACTTGTTCCACATCTTCAGCTTGTTGTTGTTGTTGTTGTTCCTTATCATCTTAATAATCTGTTCTCCTTCACTATACTGTAATACCAACAAACTCCTCTACATCTGTCTGTAACAAAGTGGATAAGTCTGGTCACAGCTCAGACTCTCAACAGCAGGTGGGTTGTGTCTCGGGTTATATAGGCTATAGGTATAATATAGATTATACCTCCATGGATACAAGTTGTCACCTACATGGTGAACATTGATCATTGGACCTAACTTTGTATGCAATGGAAGGCCCTTCTTCATCCCGTGTTCTCACTCAGTATACAATAATGCTTGACAGTGAAGCTAAGGTCCGATATATTGAAAAGATAAGTGTTTTTGGTGGGAATGACCCGTATATAACAGAGGAAAATGGTCTTCCTTTGGTGGAACTGTCCGTGAGTGAGCTACCAGTCGCTGCATACCATGGTATTTACATATATTTTCTAACCTTTTTTCTGTCTACTGTAGGCCTAAGGATGGTTCTTAAGACTACCACTAGCCTTAGTACTTTGTACCCACTCCAACATCTATGGCAGTATATGTTCCTGAAAATGTACAGGCAGTACATGTCCTCTTCACCCTCTACTATTATGCCTGCTCCCACTTACTCTATACTATATAAAATAAGGAATAACTACAACTCTGTGTACTTAATGTGTTCATTTATTCATTAACAATATAAGAGATCTGTCTCTTCTCAGAGGTTTTCATCGCCTGATGTCTCTGATGTTGCTTGTGATTTGGTGTGTGGTGGAAAATGGAGGGTACAAAGTCCGGTGAGAGTGGATTGGAGTCTCTATTTTTAGTCTTTATATTTAGTTAAGAGACAATCCTCTACTAGAGCATATAAGTGTATGTAACATTTAATCGTCTGCTATCCATTTGTGATGGAAATTACTTGTGTTTTGGGTCCCAGGTCACTTGCCCCTACTCAAACCAACACTAGGTCTAACCTAACCCAAGGTATGCAGAATACTGCATACAGTACTCTGCTCATGCTCACCCAATAAGTAAAAAAATATATGTGATTATATATAAGTGATACTGCTAATGAGGTTTTATACCTTTGCCTAAATTTGGGGAAGTAAAGGTGGACTTGGATAAACTATAAGAGTCTGTGACTGGTATGTGTAGAGAGACTGATGTGAAGGAAATAATAAAGCTAGAAACAGATGAATTTAAGGGAAAGGTTCATGATGAGTTACAAATGGAAATGAGGAAAGATTTTGAAGAATCAGCAAATGCTCTGAGGGACCAAGTGGAGCAACTTGTAAATGTATAGGTAAAGGGTAAACTAGATACCTGTACCTGCAACCAAGGTAAATGGCAAAATGAAGTAAAGGATAAGATTTACCAGGAAGTGAAAGAAAAGGTACAAAATGAAGTTGGAGAGGATTTAAGGAAGTCGACATACAGTAAAGTTTTGGGTGTGGTTGGAGCAGAAGGAGGTACAGTGTAATACTGATAAGGTTGGAGGAGGTAGGACCTATCCTGAATTTAGTGTTCAGTTACAAAATGAGGATGTATTACAAAAAACAATAATGGAAGTACTGTACAAGGTCGTATGGACAGGAAAAATAATATTGTTCTGTATGGGATCCCGGAGCAAGTGTTTGATGGTATGGATTTGTCAATAAGAGAGGAAAAGGTAAGGCATCATAAGTTGATATTTGTTGATTTATGTGCTGAACTGGGAATGACATGTTATGAAAGTGATATTGAGGAGATAAGAAGGATTGGAAAATATGGGGAAGAGTCAGATTCAGTAAAATTAAGACCTATACAGTACTAGTAACACTCAGAGGTTCCATAAAATAAAGAATTATGAGAAACCTGTACAAACTGAACGATTCAAAAAAGGATGTTTTTAAAAAAGTTGGGATATCACATATGACGAAGGAGGAAAGAAAAAAAGACAGTGAACTGAAGGAAGAAGCTAAGAAGAGAAATGAGGATGAGCAGAGTTCGGGAAACTACTATGTGGTAAGGGGAAACTCATGGAACAGATATATTCTGAAAGTGAAGAGAAGACGGTGATTAAGGAAACAAAAAAGCGATATGGGAAAACAAATGGGCAGGAAACAGAACCTAACACGTGTATAATACAAGACAGTAATAGAAAAAGATACATAGATTTAAATAAAAAGGGAAAAACTCAACTACATACAGTATAGTCAATGAGTTTTATATTTGGTTTTCTAACGTGGATATATTTAGTAAAGATAAGATCAATGAACTTAGATTAAGAGTATGTGAAGAGCAAACACCTCCCAGTGTAATTGCTATACTGTACAAGAAGTAAAACCTAAGTATTATAGATTTGAAAGAGAAAAAGTGGAATATAAGATTGATGGTTATGATATGTATGATAAAAATTTGTTACAGGAGGAACCGGGAAGGGGTTTACTGATATATATTAAGAGTAATATACAGCACGACTTGATAGGCCTTAAAAGTGAAACTTGTGAATATATTGCAACAAAAATTAAAGGTGAAATTGATGATGTGCTGCTGGTTTCTATATACAGTACAGGAGTCCAAATAGTCAAGTGGAAAATAATGCAGGAATGTTGAGGTTGCTACAAGAAATAAGTGAATGTGACACAAGGCATAAGGTCATAGTTGGAGATTTTAATCTGCCAAATATAAAATGGGAAAATTTAATTTGTCACCATGGAAATGATAATTTAAGTTTAAGCTTTATTGAAAAATTTCGTGACTGTTTCCTTCTCCAACATGTCACGGAAATTACAAGATTTAGAGGCGGAAATGTTGGAAATATTCTTGATCTGATACTTACAGATGATAATTTACTTGTAGAAAATATTAAGATTGAAAGCCCACTAGGGAAAAGTGACCATGGATGTGTGCAATTCAAGTGTAGTATAGAACCACAGAAGGAAGAGTGTAAAAAACATGTCTACCTATATGAAAATGCAGACTACAGTAAATTGAGCAGATTACTGTCTATGAAGTGGGATGAAGAGGTCGTGTGGGACAAGTTTAAAAGGAAATTCCAGGGTGCTATTGACGATTGTGTTCCGAAAAGGGAGTTTGTCAGTCGTGAAAGGTTGAGGAAAAGAACAAATAAAAATCAGGCTATTAATAAAAAATTGTGGTCTAAGATTAAGAAAAAACAAAGACTTTGGATGAGACTGAAAAGAATGAAGGAGATGGGAGAAAACAACACAAGAGAATACAGCCTGGTAGATGTGGAGTATAGATAAATCAATAATCAGATAAGACGAGAAACAAGGAGGATAGTAAAAAGGAATGAACAAGTAATTGCCGAAAATGTTAAATCAAATCCAAAAATATTCTGGAAATATGTACAGTCCAAGACGAAAACTGCAACCGGCATAAGGAATTTGTATAAGAACAAAGAAAAAACAGTGGAAACACATAATGATGAAGAGAAAGCCACGGTGTTGGCCGAGTTCTTTAATACTGTGTTCACTATAGGGAACCTGAGGGAGAAGTACCAAACATACAGGTGAAGGATGTTCCCATGTTATCACAAATACAGTTTACTCATGAGGAGGTTAAATTAGCAATTGACAATTTAAAAAGGGACAAGGCACCAGCCTGGCAGGCCCAGAAGGTTTTCACCCTAGGATAATTAAAGAAGCAAAAGATCAAATAACTTGGCCACTCCAAATCATATTTAATTTATCACTAAAGCAAGGGACACTGGCCAAAGATTGGAAGATTGCAAATATTACACCAATACATAAGAAGGGTGATAGAAAGGACCCAGAAAATTATCGACCAATAAGTCAGACTTGTGTAATTTGTAAATTGATGGAGACCATAATGAGGGGGAAAATTATTGATCATTTGAAGGGGAATTAGCTTATCACAAAGAAACAATATGGCTTTATGAGTGGATGTTCAACAGTGCTTCAACTGATAACTGTAATGGAAAAATGGACAAGTATATTAGATGAAGGAGGAGTTGTGGACGTCGCTTATTGTGATTTTTAGAAGGCATTTGATACGGTACCTCACAGAAGACTAGAAGAAAAAATAAAAAGCTTCAATGTAAGAGGTGATACTGTATCTTAAAGTGGATATGTGACTTCCTTGGCGAAAGAAAACAAAGGGTAATGGTAAATGGTACAAGTTCAGAATGGATGGAAGTGATAAGTGGAGTGCCTCAGGGGTCAGTCCTTGGTCCTCTCTTGTTTGCTGTATATATTAATGACCTCCCGGAAGTTATATTAAATAGTGAGATTTTTTTGTATGCAGACGACACCAAAGTGTTTAGAATGATAAAAGACGAGCATGACTGCAGAAAATTACAGGACGACCTTAATAGGATGAATGAGTGGTCCAGGAAATGGCTAGTAAGGTTTCATCCCAAGAAATGCAATACATTTCGATATACGATGGACAAAGAGTTGAACCAAATTAAAGTAGAAAAAGATTTAGGAGTAAATATTGACAGAGATTTAAGCTTCAATGAACATTTTGCAGAGAAAATAAATAAAGCAAACATGATGACTGGGTTAATAAGAAGGACATTCATTGCCTTGGATGAGGAAATATTTAAATCTCTGTATGTGACACTGATTCCACCGCACCTTGAATATGCAAATCAGGTGTGGTGTTCCTATAACAAGAAAGACGTGGAGGTTATTGAAAGGGTTCAACGGAGGGGCACAAAATTGATACCAAGCTTGAAAGATCTCTCCTATGAAGAAAGGTTAAAGAGATTAAATATTCCAACACTAGCATATAGAAGATCAAGAGGAGAAATGGTGGAAACCTTTAAAATTGTTAATGGAGTGTATGATAGGAATGTATGTGAAGGTTTGTTTAAGATGCAGGAAGGACTAGAAACTAGAGGAAATGGAAAGAAAATATTCAAGCAAAGATCAAGACTAAATATCAGAAAATATTCTTTGTAATAAAGTTGTAAATAACTGGAATAGCCTTCCAGAAAATGCAGTTAATGCAAAGTCAGTGCTTGAATTTGAAAAGAAATTAGATAAAGCATGGAAAAAAGAGGAACAAAGATTTGACTATACTAAAACAATTGTGAACCTCCATCCTAGCTGTGACTATATGACCACGAGACCTCTAGTTCACGTTATCCAGAGCTGGAGTCTGTACAGGCCTAACAGCCTCTTCCGGAAGTCGTCTGTGAGTTTCTGTGAGTTTCAAAGCACCAAATAATTTATAAGTTTAACTTCCTAGTTTCTTACATTATTCACTCTAATGTTACCTGACCTGATAATAGCCCCCTTCCAAAAATATATACAGATTTTCCAACAAATATAATCACCAGGTGCATTAAAAGCACATCATATTCTATCAAAATATAATTAATTTTAATTAGAAACTGGGGCTGGTTGGAGATAATTTTTTCCACTAACTCGCTACAGTACTGCTCATTCGTTTTAAACATAGGGGTATGACTCTAATATTGTATAAATACAAAGTTTACATTACTGAAAAGAAACATGGTTATGAATTAAATGCGTGTTAAATTTACCTTGGGCCAAATGATCACTACAGAGACGGGTGTAAGGAGTTGGTTGCCATCAATCTCTTCTTCACAGCAGCTAGCCATTTTTCTCGCTGTTCCTGGTTAGTTGGAAATTGTTAAAATGACACAGAAGTCCTCCCGGCCCTATTCTTGTAACCAACAGCACCACAGCTAAGCACCAGGATTGTTGAGAAGACGATAATAGAGTGAAGGTCCTTAAATATGAGCCCTCCATTGCCCTCCAATATGGCGGCCACGAGCGGGTTT
>JAWZYT010005431.1:0-20000 GCA_034508575.1 Petrolisthes manimaculis
AAATTTATAGGCTAACTGGGTAAAAACAAAAAACAAAAAAAAACATCGCATTTGTGCATTATTTATGACCTGTGTTCTTGTCACTGCATCCATAAATTCTCTATACCGTATCCTATATTCACATAAAGTGTGTCCGTTTATAATGTCAAACCTTAATTAGCAAGAATGGGTACAATTTTATTTGATTTTAAATTCATCACTATTACAATAATTTCAATACTAATGATGTACAACTCACTCTGTGTAACATGAAAGGATATATTATGTTACCACGTCTATACCTTTATACCTCTATAGTTTATACCACCTCTATATACCTCTATAGTCATACCTCTATAGTATATACCACTTCAATACATCTATAGTTTATACCACCTCTATATACCTCTATAGTCTATACCTCTATAGTCTATACCACGGGGAATCAATCTGGCACTCAGGGAAAGGCATTCATAATTAAAGCCTACAGCATATTATTGTAGAGTTAATCATGAGCTTGTACTCGAGGTTCAAAGTGTATAATCCCTGAGGTGAACGTGCCAGCTGAGTCTCACAAACTTATAGTAACACTTCAATTAATTAAGGCTGTACAAGGACGTCAGTGAGTTGATCTTGAATAATAAGTGTTATCCCTCTCCCCACCACTCCCTGTGTGTGTGTGTGTGTGTGTGTGTAAAAGAGAGAGAGAGAGAGAGAGAGAGAGAGAGAGAGAGAGAGAGAGAGAGAGAGAGAGAGAGAGAGAGAGAGAGAGAGAGAGTGAGAGAGAGAGAGATTGATTGTTCTCATTACATTCCAGCGTGAATTAGTGTTGTGTGTATTGTAAGCATCCGGGCATGTGTGTGTGTGTGTGTGTGTGTGTGTATCATGTTTTTGTCTTTGTCGGGTGGGTAATGGCTGTGTATGTGTATGTGTGTGTCTATGTGTGTGTCTGTGTTAGCTGTATATGTGTACGAGTATGTGTGTGTGCGTATTGTATGTTTGCGTCTGTGTTAGCGGTGTGTATGTATGCATGTGCGTGTGTGGTTTGTGTGTGTTGTGTGTGTGTGTACCTAGTTGCAAGAATAAGCGATGTTATATGCTCCAACAAATAACATGAATAATTATGTTCTGTATATTTTTGAGGATATTGTATTTCTATATCAGCACCGTGTAGACATCAAACTCCAAGAAGCTTACATGTGCCAGGATGATGCACATTACCTTATCACATGTAGTCAAAGTCAGCCTGAGTGGAGTTCAAAGTTTAGAAGAAAAAAAAAAAAGTACGCGAGGCATCAATAATTCTGTCCTGATCCTATCTACATTATACTTTGATACTCTATAGTGTCTATACGAAATATACATCTTCACCAACTGAGTTTCGGGAATATATAAGAGTTGGTGAGGTTGGTAGAAATACGTTTCGTTCCTCTGATCGTGACAGAACTATTGATATCCTATACTCTGTTCAAAAATTTGTGTTCCATTGGCCTCTATCCATTTATCTATCAATCTATCTCTATATATATATATATCTATTTCTATCTATCTAAGCATAAGAGGCCAGCGGAACACACATTTTGAACAGAGTAGAGTGTACGTACATTGCTTATATTTCGTCGATGACATTACAATTCCTTTAACCGTCTTTGCTTCGTCCTTTAACACCCTCTTGAAAAAATGCCATCTTGGGAATAGGGAAGAGGATTTTAGGCACCCCATCGTGTAACTGTTGGTATCTAGCAACCCAAAATATTTAACAGAGAGAAGCCATACCAGTTCACGAATGAATGCATAATATTTGTGTTCGCCAGTGGTCACAGAGCAGTCAGTCATGTTGACAGTGATTCCAGTATAAACAAATTGTTACGAGGCCCTGCCGGCTTCACAGGTTAAAGTTGCCAGATTCCACCATGGGCTATGAATGGGGCTTACAGATTCGCTACTGCCATGGTACCATACGTAAATGGAGTAACGCAAGTTAACATATTGACTTAAGGGACCCTATGATGTAGTAAGAAAACTGGACGTAAATGAGTCCTTCAAATATTGCCACAATACACCACCGATGTTGAAGGACCTTGTTTCGTGGCATAGTTAGGAGGAAATCAGAAACCACCAAGTCTCATCCACGATCACAGGCTCCTTAAATGGCTCAGATATTAATTCCAGAGGTTCAAAATTAATTCTATCGATGTGAAGTATTGCCAAGAATTGTACACGCGAAAAATACCTTGGATATTTCAGGTTTACGCTCTAGAGACTCAGATAAGCTTAAACTATTCAACATGTATGGCATCTAGTTGTCTCGTGCGTTGTGATCCATTTTCCTCTCACATGTTTAGGGTTTTCTCTTGTGCAGGAGTTTTGTTAATGATACAGCACAGTAAAATATACTCCATGATTTTCTTAGGGAACGGCGGCCACTGATTTCTTCAATTTTAAGAGAAATATCAGGATTAGGAGTTATTCATATGTAAATAGAATCGTCTGTAGTTTGCATAAGTGGTTTGCAATATCATCACACCTGGACAGAGTTTACAAATTATTCAGTAACTTAGTCTTAAGTATCTATGATAAATCGATACCACTTAATTCAGGTTTATTAAAAAAAATAACCTTATATAATATCTCATTAATTAAACTAGACAAGTATATTATAATTATAGTATACACACTGTATAGCCTCCGTTCAAAGTAGCAGGGTGGTCGGAGAGAGCAAACCGCCGCGTCAGCCTAAACAACTCACCACCACTTCTCCAAAAGTCTACGGACATTGAGACCCACATTTCACTATCTTCTTCACAACTATGGAGGAGGCCCCAGATAATCACACGTATAAATGTGTATATATAATTATATCATATACATTTATAAGCGACTTTCCCTACCTTGGAATCGAACCCACAACGAAAGTGAAGAAACATAGCAATTATATACACGTATTGGGGTGCATAGGAAGACCGCAGAAAATATTACCCTGATCAAACCAGAGCAAGTTCCAAACAACAACAACAACAACGACGACGACGACAACAATATTAACATCGACAACAACAACAACAACATCAACGACAACAACAACAACCGTGCGTGGTCCTGTGCCACCTTAAAGCTACCAGATGCTTACAACACACAGCTGCGGACACATAAAACAAACTTGAACATGGCAGGACACATCACCGCACACCACAACATTGAGTCTCACCGCTGGTTTAAGGGGGAAGTTTTGTGGTTGTAAATCAGGAGTAACTGAATTTTCCAATCTATTCCAAGCAACAGAACACTATTATTTTTCCTCTTCTGGTCCTGTTTCCTAGCATTCTTTGGAGGAATCAAGGCACTCCAAAGTATTAAAACCGAATTATCACCTTAAGAGGAGTCCTTTACATGATGTCTAAGGAGTTGTGTACTTAATATTAAAGAGCGTCGTTGGTCCTGGGTCAACTGGAAGGTTAAAGACTCCACCACCAAAGTATGCCGGAAAACAGACCAACTCAATAATTATACGAGAAAGGAATCCGTTTTGGTTGCATAGTTTGTAGGAATAACCAACTAACCATCATTAAATTTAAGGCTTCCGTTTTTATTACCTGGTCATCATATATTAACATCATCCCGACAAATTAAAGTAGTATAATATATCGAGACCAATTAATTAAGATAGTATATTAATATCTTGAGAGTATATCTATTAACTCATGGAAATCACCGTCTGTATGTAGTTGCTATACAAGTAACACGCAAACCCTTACAGCTGAAGTACAGTGTATACAAAGACGTTCATAATTATATTGATTTCGTGCAAGTGTGTGTGTGTGTGTGTGTGTGTGTGTGTGTGTGTGTGTGTGTGTGTGTTTGTGTGAGTGTGTATAAGGGGTTATGACGTGTATGTATGTAGGGTGAGTGGTCATTTGTGTATGGTGGATGTGCGCTAGACTGAACTTCCTGTCTGGCGTCTTCAGTATCCTATATTTCCCAGTTTATCATCTCTCTCGTTTCTCCTCTCTCTCTCTCTCTCTATCTATCTATCTCTCTCTCTCTCTCACTCCTCTTTCCTCTCTCTCTCTCTCTCTCTTTCCTTCCAAACACTTACATCAGATATAATAATAATAATAATAATAATAATAATAATAATAATAATAATAATAATAATAATAATAATAATAATAATAATAATAATAATAATAATAATAATAATAATAATAATAATAATAATAATAATAATAATAATAATATTATTATTAACACCCTCACACAAATTTTTCTCACGCTAAAACATCGTCGTACAAAAACCTCGCTCGGATAATAGTCGCCTTGAACAAAACCCTCATACAAACAAACGCTCAGACGAACACCCCCTCTTAAGAAGAAAAAAAACACGTATAAATATCCTCGAACATAATGCCCCCTCGTACAAAAAAACTGGGACAAAATCCTCTCGTACCAAACCCTTCTGAACACACACACAACACACACACACACACACACACACACACACACACACACACACAACACACACACACACACACATCACACACACGCACACACACACACACACATACGTTGTTTATCTTTAATTTTGCTGGTGATTTACTTCTACTTCACCCACACACAACATCGCAAATTTATTTTACATACTCACCACACCATCGATTTATTTTCCTATGTATGTACTGTACACACACGGTTTATAATTATTTACACACATACACACACACACAGACACACTATCAATATAATCTTAAAACCCACATACACACTAGCGACACATATATACCCACATACACACTACCGACACATACATACACCTACATACACACTAGCGACATATACATACACCTACATTCACAATAGCAACATATACATACACCGACATATACACACTAATAACAATATACATATTATACTCACATACACACTAGCAACATATACATACACCCACATACACACTAACAACATACACATATTATACCCACATACACACAGGCAATTTCCTCGCCGTAGTATGTAACCACTCGGTCAACGAAGGAGTCACTTGATATTCATAGTGTGTTATCATTGGGGCCCTCCATCACTCTTTGTACACCACTGTTATTCCCAGGGTCATACCTTTCTATTTAGGCTATATCCTTACATCGTTTTACCTTGACGACATAATACCTCAATATCTTACTTATTATCAATACACTAATACTCCAGTATCCTATTATTTTATCTTTGGATATTGGTTACTCTGAATACCCCAATACCTTAATATATAAATATATATATATATATATATATATATATATATATATAATGCCTAGAATTATATCCAAATTATGTCAGTACAATAATTATATGCTACGAAACAAGCTCCTTCCATATATAGGTAATGATGTTTCGTGGCAAAATTCGAAGGACTCATTTTATCTGACTACATCACAGGGTCCCTTCATTCCCTCACAGCATCTGGAGGAAAACGAGAAGCACACAAAACTCTTGAAGTCATTGGATGGAAATAAACGACCATCCATTAGACGTTGTCAAAGTCCACAGCTGGGATAGATTTTTCTCCCGGGAGAGTAGGCTAGAAGTCATGGTACCCTTCCACGTGGGAAAGGGAGAGAATTGAAGAGAAGAATAAGAAGAAGAAAGAGAACTATAATATGCCTGTAATTCCTAGCTGCACGAGAGCGAAGGAACTAAGGAGAAGGAGACAGAGAGGACAAATGAGGAGACAGAGACTAATAAGACAGAGAATAAGAAGAAGAAGGAGACAGAGAGGACACATGAGGAGACAGGGATGAAGGAGAAGGAGACTGAGAGGAGGGACAACAATCACAAAGGATATTATAGACTACAAGAATAAGAGGCACACGCACGGCACACACAACAACTGCCACATTCACCCACACCAGTTTACATACACACACACACACACACACCAGCAAACAAACAAACACACACACACACATACACCAGCAAACAAACACACACTAAACCATATGTGCACATTTAATACTTAGTATTAAAAAGTAGAGCGATTGTGATAAAATTACAGAGCAGGAAAAAACAAAAATGATTTATTGGAAGTCTGAGCCAATATAGAGATGATGACGACTGCTCTTTCTAGACACCAAACCGAGTGCTCTTCAACCTTTATTGATGTTGTCACCCCAGTCGTAATTTGATCGAACCTGTCCAACCAATATACTGTAGTTAGTCTTCCTGTTTTTTTTTTTTTTTTTTTTTTTTCATTCTATATCTTAATGGTTTTTTGCTTTTTAAATCCACGGTATATATCTTCAAGGAACAAGGTTCTTTAAAACAGAAAAAATGTGTTCCACTCTAATTAAACTTTCACAATTTACATATTTACCAACTCTACACTAATGCCTAATATACAAGGATTAATCAACATATCTCTGGCATTCTAAGACGAAGGCATTTATCTTCGTAAAACAAAACTTATATTACACATGATAAGTTGTATGTGGTACTCCAGAATATTAAGAACGCATAGCAGAATACAAAAGTATTTTCATTTATATACATAAATATCCTACTCACAGTAAACAGAAAAAAAGTGAATATCTGGATTTGTTAGAGCTACAGTACGTACTGGAGGGGAACAACACAACGGCTTGAAAATACACATGTAGAAAGACTCCAAAGTCAAGTCTATCCCGACCACAACAACGAGGGAACAGGTGGATCTTTTTAGGTCATGTCGTGTATAGAACTGACGGACGGCTGGATTGACAGAATGGCATCCCAGCAACGAACTGAGGAGCCTGGGCAGAATGAGATACCGGTGGAGAAGCGGGACCAGAAAGTTCACAGAAATGGGGTCGGGTACCCTAACAACACACAAATAGAAATGTCAAAGGAGAAGCGAGATTATATGCAGAGAATGAGTTTGGGTACACTGACAATACAAAGATAGCAATGCCAGGGGAAGAACGAGGCCAGAATATTCACAGAAATGGGCTCGGGTACCCTAACAACACACAAATAGAAATGTCAGTGGAGGGAGTGAGACCGTAGGCTGACAATGGGCTCGGGTACACTAACAAAATACAACGAGAAATAGAGGGAGTGTTGGAAGAGGCTGTGTAATGGTAGTCATGGTGATAAAGTTTGTGAATAGGAGATTATAATAATTTTTTATATTGTTGATTTCTATGGTGGTGGAGATATTGTACAGCCATTATCAATAGTACCGATACCAATTCTCAAACTATTTCACCGATTCAACTTACTAACACTTGTTGAAGACGAGAAAATAAAAACATTTCGTGATTTGTGGCCGGGTTTCAGATGCCTGATCTGGTTAATCTCTTACAAAATGTAAATTCACGCCCACCTAAGCCAGTCAGTGCAATACGTGTGGGAGGAATAACATGCTTTGAGGTCAATTGTGTCAGGATAAATGTCACTTGAATACACACACCTAAACCCTCGGGAAACATTGTGTCACCACACCTAACTCTCTAAGTAATAAATCATTGGAGAAGAATCAATTGGATGGTAATTGACGAGCAACTTTCGTGTCAAATGTCGCAACCGCAAAAAACAGGTGGTATTTTGATGGAGGCATGTGTGTCGATATAGTGATTGATGTGTTTTTGCTACTCACGCTACAGAGGAATTCCCAGAAAAGGATTTGGCTTCCAGTTACCAGTTGAGCATTTACTGACGGTATTTACATATTTGTCTGACTAACACCACATAAACTGTCTAATCTGAGAAATACACTATTGACATCACCTGGCTAAATACTTATTCATTTCCCATAAACAACTGTTTACGAATTAGATAATATGCTTAGACTAACAGTAATGATATAAAATATGAAAATAGCTCACATAATTAAACGTTATCTATGCCTATATGTTATTCTAAGAGTGTGTAACTATAGTTTTTTTTTTTTTTTTTTTTTTTTTTTTTTTTTTTTTTTTTTTTTTTTTTTTTTACGGTAACAAAACTGACTGTCTTAACCAAATGACCAATACCATGAATAGATAGTCACAAAGCTCAAAATCTTCTCTCTTCTACGACTGTGAAAGAGGGTGATCTGAGAGGCTACATATAGTATTGATTTCTTCTATATTTGTCGAGAAAAGAAAAACATCTCTTGGTGTACGTACGCCTATAAGACCTGTTTCGTGGGATGGTTTGTAAGAATAAGGAGCTTACAGTTCCCTGACAATATCCTTCTTATCCACTTAAAGTCGTGGAGGGAAAGGAGTACTGAAAGTTAGTGAGGGAGGGATGGAGCAAGGGATGGAGGAGGGAGGAGAGGAAGGAGGGAGAATGAGAGCGAAAGAGAAAGAATTAAAAAGATACAGAAAGATAGAGAGATAAGGAGTAATGTACAGATAGTTAGATAGATAAATGGAAATAAGAGTGATAGATAGATAGATAAATGGAGTTAAGACTGATAGATAGATAGATAAATGGAAATGAGTTATAGATAGCTAGTGATAGATATATAGAGGGAGATAGTGACAGATAGATAGAGAGAGAGAGGAGAGAGGGAGAAGGAGGAAAGAGAGATATATAAAAAGAGAGTGAGAGAAATAAATAGAGAGAGGAAGAGAGAGCGAGAGAGAGGAAAGGGTGAGCTACAAGATTGATTCCTGGTAGTGGGGAAGACAGAGTGGAAGGGAGAGGAAGGGTTGGCATCAGCACTGTTATTATGCTAACGAGAAGAGGGAATAATGACAAGGGAAGGCAGAGAAGAGCACACCTTCAACCCAGCACAAGAGAGAGAGTGAGTGGGAGAGAGAGAGTGGGAATGACATGTGAAGCCTGATAGAGAGAGAGAGTGAGTGAGTGAGTGAGAGAGAGAGAGAGAGTGGGAGAGAGAGAGTGGGAGAGAGAGAGTGGGAAAGACACGTGAAGCCTGAGAAAGAGAGAAAAAAAACTACAGTATTATCGTAAAAAAATGCAATCTATCTATCTATCTATCTATTTATCTCTCTCTCTCTCTCTCTCTCTCTCTCTCTCTCTCTCTCTCTCTCTCTCTCTCTCTCTCTCTCTCTCTCTCTCTCTCTCTCTCTCTCTCTCTCTCAAATCGCCATCAACGAAACCTTATAAATACAGCATTTCGCAGCAGCAGGACTATGAAAAGCTGCTTGGGGTTGAAATTTGCATAGGGAGGCTATAAATAAAAGGATGAATTTATTTATGCTTCGGCTCTAACTGATGGCTGCCGTGTGAGTTATGAAGGTGGTTAGGGGTGTGTGTGTGTGTGAGAGAGAGAGAGGAGAGAGAGAGAGAGAGAGAAAGAGAGAGAGAAAGAGAGAGAAATACTAACGAACAAGGAAGGAGGTCGAGAAGGCAAAGGAAAATAATGGAAAACCTAAAGGAGGAAGGGGAGCAAGATCTGAAAGGAAATTGAAAGGAGAGGGAGATGTGTGTGTGTGTGTGTGTGTGTGTGTGTGTGTGTGTGTGTGTGTGTGTGTGTGTGTGTGTGTGTGTGTGTGTGGGTGTGTGTGTGTGTGTGTGTGTGTGTGTGTGTGTGTGTGTGTGTGTGTGTGTGTTGTGTGTGTGTGTGTGTGTGTGTGTGTGTGTGTGTGTGTGTGTGTGTGTGTGTGTGTGTGTGTGTGTGTGTGTATGTGTGTGTGAAGTAGAAGAATGAAGAGAGTTAGAAGGGAAGTAAGTGGAAGAGTGAAGATTGAGAAAGGGTAGTGAGAGAGAGAGCAAGAGGGTGAAAAAGGTAAGTGGAAGGAAGAGTGAAGAGAGAGAGAGAGAGAACAGAGAGAGAGAGAAAGTGAGGAACAGGCAAGGAATTATATTAGGGAATAAAAAAAAAGGAAAAAAGATATTACATACAGTAGGAAATGTTTTTAGTTCATAAGGAAAGTTGGGTGAGGTTTGTAGGTCAATGGTTAGAGGTCTGATTCATTTATGGAGCACCGGCTGAATCATATGCGTGTGTGTGTGTGTGTGTGTGTGTGTGTGTGTGTGTGTGTGTGTAGGTGAATGTTTTTTTTTTTTTTTTTTTAGGTGAATGTATGTGTGCGTGCGTTCGTGTTGTATGACTGAATACGTGTGTGTGTGTGTGTTGTGTGTGTGTGTGTGTGTGTGTGTGTTGGTGTGTGGGTGTGTTGGTGTGTGGGTGGGTGTTCGTGTTATGACTGTATGCGTGTGGGTCTGCGTGGGTGAGTGTGTGAGATATGTATGTATGCGTGTGAGTGTGTGTGGTATGTACGTGTGTGTGTGTATGCAAGTGTGACTGTGTGTGGGTGAGTGTGGGTGTGTGTATGCAAGTGTGACTGTGTGTGTGTGTGTGTGTGTGTGTGTGTGTGTGTGTGTATGCAAGTGTGAGTGCGTGTGTGTGTGTGTGTGTGTGTGTGTGTGTGTGTGTAGTATGGCAAGAGAGCAAAGTTAGTGGGGGAGAAAGTATTGATTGAGGAAGGAGCTATCCCTTCTTTCTTCCTTACGAGCACAAGAAGGCAAGAGAAGAGAGAACAGAAAGTGAAGATTACAAGGAGAAGGGGATAAGAAAGGTGGATGATGAGGAAAAAAGAAAAATACAAGAAAAAAAGAAAGATAGTGAGGGATTACAAGGAAGAGGAGAAAAGGGAAAGAAAATGGTGCAAAAAAAGTGCAAATGGAAATTACTAAGAGCAGATGTAAGAAAGAAAAGGGAAAGAAATATATGAAGATAAAGAAACTACAATAAGATAATAAAGAGGAAATGCCAAATGAAAAGATGAAGAGGAAGAGAAGGAAGAGGAGTAGGAGGAGGGAAAGAAAAAGAAGAGTGAAGAGGATGAGCGGTGTTAGAAGATGGAAGGAGGAAAAGGAAGAGAGAGAAGTACTGGAGAGAGGAGTAGGGGAGAGGAGATGAAGAGAGATGAAAAGGTGAAGAAAATTAAGAAAGATGATGAAGAAGAATGAGTATATGAAGAGAGAATAAGAGAAGAGAAGGATTATGAGGAAGAAAAGAGGAAGGAAAGAAGGATAGGAAAAGAAGTAGGGAGAAAAGAAGTAGGGAGAAAAAAAGGAGAAAAAAGAGAGGGCACAAGAAAGAGGAAAAAAAAGAGGCAAGAAAGAGGAAAAGAAGAGCCGAGAAAGAAGTAGAGTAAAAGAAGAGATGAGAAAGAAGAGATGAGAAAGAAAATAACGGAGGAAAAGAAAATAAGGAAAAAAAGAAGAAGTTTATGAAAAGATGATGAGGATAAAAGAAGAAGAGGCTGAGGACCAAGATACAATTTGTAGCCTCAGCCTCTCCTATCAAATCACTCACAAGTTTGGAGGTGAGTTTGTCAGTAATGTTTGTGAAGGAAAGGCGATGATTCCTTTGGAGATGACGAGGAGGAAGAGAAAAATGGAAAAGAAGATGAAGAAGACAGTGACGACAGAAAAGAAAAACAGAATAAAAATTGACAAAAGAAAACACAGGCGGCAAATGTAACAATGTTGGTAAAATGATAAAATAACCAAAAATAACACACACACAATATATATATATATAAATATTTATGACATAAGTCAGGTAGCAATCGGAATTTTGTAATCAAATAAAAGATAATTTAATTCATAATGTTAATGCATCTATCAGTAGAAAGAAATATTATTAATGACATTGAAACCAAATTACTGTGTCCCCCACAATACAATGTAATTATAGGAATTCCACTATTACAACAATGCAGATTAAAAAGTTACATGTCAGTCACATCAGATATATATAACAGAAAATTATAACGGTAACAAAACTATAAACATTATGACATTGTCTTGTAAACCAAAATAAGATAAAAGTTCAGAATTGAAACTCAGAATGTCAAGTCAACATTCAACAACAAAAAACAAAAAAACAAATGTAACTCTGATCAAACTTAGAATATTGAGTCACCAACGAGTCACTGCACTCACAACACAACACATATACATACATCAACGGTAATGGAATTTAAAACACTGTGTCACTGATCAGTAAAAAAAAGTCTCAGAAACTGGAGCTCGGTACTGAGTCGGCCAAACAGTGAGACGGCCATGCATACTCTAAGAAAGTTGTCAAGTCGATAATGGTGCCGTGGGTAAGTAGGATCTCTCACTGACTGACTTGCTGCCTTGGGAGTAATGTAGTTGTGTGGATCAGGAGCCGAGTGTCGCTTCTGGTCCTCTTTCACTCCTTCCCTCTCTCCTTCCCTCCCTTCCTCTCCATCTCTCCTTCCCTCTCTCTCCATCTCTCCTTCCCTCCCTCCCTTTCTCTCTCTCTCTCTCTCTTGGCCTTACTAAGAGGATCAGAAGGGGCGGGTGGTGATGGTGGGGAAGTTGGGAGTGGTAGTAGAGTTGGTGTAGGTGGTGAAAGTAGGGCGTGGTGGTGGAAGTGTTGGTGGAGCTGGTAGAAGGTGGTGGAAATGTTGGTGGAGGTGGAGGTGGTGCGTGGTGGTGGAAGTGTTAGTGGAGCTGGTAGAAGAGGTGGTAGAAATGTTGGTGGAGGTGGTGCGTGGTGGTGGAAGTGTTGGTAGAGGTGGTAGAAGAGGTGGTAGAAGAGGTGGTGGAAGTGTTGGTGGAGGTGGTAGTGGTGGTGGAAGTGTTGGTGGAGGTGGTGGAATTGGGGAGTGATGGTGTTGGTAGAGGTAGTAGAAGAGGTGGTGGAAGTGTTGTGGAGGAAGTGTTGGTGGAGGAAGTGTTGGTGAGGAAGTGTTGGTGGAGACTGAAGATGAACGGAAGGAAGTACAGTAGTGGTAGAAGAAGGACATGAAGACAGGGATAATAATGAAGAAGAAAAGGCGGAGATGATGAAAGGCCACGAAGAAATTCAAATAGGCATAATAATAATAAGCAATAGATCAACTGGTCGCTGTGAGATTTTTTCGTGAGATCTCCAGAAACTAAGGTAGGTATTTACTACGTTGGAAACTATATATATAGTAAAGAGGAAGAAAGCACCTACACTTTTTTTTCTATCACATTTTTCCTTCCTCTCTTATTTACTATTTTTTTTGTTTTTTTTGTTTTTTGCCTCTTCTCTACACCTCCTCATTTTCAACAACAACAACAACATTTAAATAAGTTGAGATTCTTTGTTGGTGAATTGAAAGGTCTCAGATTCCTCCAAACTATGCCTGAAAAACAGATCCCCATATTAGTACCATTGATTGAGGGCGTCTATTTTCTGGTCTGGTTAGGAGGAATCAGTTAGCCTTCTCATTAGCCAACAAGACAATCTCCCATTATTATAGGAAAAAGAAGAAAATAGAAGAAAAAGGTCAGACCCGAATCCCTCCCAATATCTAATCACCGTGTTGCCAGTCACGAAGCCCACTCTCTGTAGAAAAATAAAAATATAAATATATATAATAAAATATAAATATATATAATAAATTATAAATATATATAATAATAATAAATAAAATCATAACTTTTGGCTTAAATTTGCTTAATAACCAACAAACAGACAAATAAATAACGAAACAAACATATTATAAACTGAACAAATAACATAGTTTTCTGTTGAAATTAATATAACCAAGTTAAAAAGAGGAGACGAATGATGATGATGATAATAATAATGATAATAATAATGATGATAATGATGATAATAATAATGATGATAATGATGATAATAATAATGATGATAA
The DNA here is from genome assembly GCA_034508575.1 of Petrolisthes manimaculis. Lineage (NCBI taxonomy): Eukaryota > Metazoa > Arthropoda > Malacostraca > Decapoda > Porcellanidae > Petrolisthes > Petrolisthes manimaculis. The sequence goes on from JAWZYT010005431.1 coordinate 13,572, forward strand.
TGATGATAATAATAAGGACGAGAATAGGAAGACCAAGAGGCAGAAAATAAAAAGTTCACGAAAAGCAACAAAATAATAATAATAATAAAAAAAATCAGGCAACACCAAAACAAAATAATAATAATAAAAAAAATCAGGCAACACGAAAACAAAAACATAAAAACAATTACCTTTGTGTAAAAACTTTCTGCTGCTGATTGTGATGATGAGGAAATGGGAAAGTTACCTGCAGATGGGAGAAAATTGAACTGTTAACGAAGGAAAAGATAGGAGAAGGAAGGGAGGGGGAGGAAGTGAGGAGAAGGAAGGGAGGGGAAGGAAGGGAGGAGAAGGAGAAGGGAGAAGGAAGAGTGGAGAAGGAAGAGTGGAGAAGGAAGGGAGGAGAAGGAAGTGAGGGAGGGGAAGGAAGGGAGGAGAAGGAAGGGAGGAGAAGGAAGAGTGGATAAATAAGGGAGGAGAAGGAAAAGGAAGAGTGGAGAAGGAAGTGAGAGGAATGGAAAAAAGGAGCAGAAGGAGGAGCAACAGGCGAAAGTGGAAGAATAAGAAAGAGGAACAAACAAAAGAGTAAGTGAGGAAGGATGAAATGGATGACGATGAAGAAGAGGAGATAAAAGGAGGAGGAGAAAAAGAGGAGTAAAATACCACGAGGGAGGAAGGTGTCACTTAGAAGAGGGAATAATTGGAGGAGGAAGAGGAAGAGGAAGAGGAAGAGGAGGAGGAGGAGGAGGAATGGGGGGGAAGATGAAGAAGCCCCCCCCCCCAAACCCCCTACCCCTCACTAAAGAGCAGGATGATGATGAGCGAGATGGGAAAGTTTGACATAAAAGTGAGGGCCAGGAAGTGAGTTAAGTGCGAGATGAAAATACAAACTTGTTACAAAAGAGGGTCCCGGTGTATAAAGTTGGAAAATAAGAAAGAAGGACAAGAGGTATGGCGTCTTTGAGAAAGGTTTGAGTGACGGAAGAAGAAGGTTGATGGTCGTGGGAGGAAATTTGATGGAAGGGGAAGGGGGAGGAGAAGGGGGAGGGGGAGGGGGGAGGGAGGTTAGCCTAATTGACGGTGGGTGAAGGTTGATGGACGTGGGAGGAAGGTTGAGGGTCAGGGGGATGAAGGTTGAGGGTCAGATGTGGAAAGTTGATTGAAGGGGGAAGGGGGTGGAATGTTAATTGACGGTGGATGGAGGTTGATGGACGTGGGAGGAAGGTTGAGGGCCGGGGGAAGGGGGGAGGAAAAAGTTGAGGCTCGGGTGTTGGACAGTATTCAGTTTAATTCCTGTAACTCATTTTTTTTTTCAATATTATTGACTGTAGTCTAATTTCCATTTGTTTTTCCAATAGGAATTGTTAATGGCGTTTAAAACCACCCTGTATAATAATAATATAAACATTATTTCTATACCTCTACGCTGAAGGTGATGAGAGAGGTAGGTAAAGGTGCAGGTGTTGGAGGAAGCCTATACATATACTGTATTGACGACTACGACGAGTACCGGTACTTCACTAAAAAGAAAGGGACACAAGAGACGTGATTGGCAATGGAAGAGACTCAACGTAAAACTCTACGGGGACAAAAAATAACGCCGCCAGAGTGGGAGGGACTGTGGACAGGCTTCCCAATATAGCCTCTTTTTTTATAGTACCTTTTTTTCCTGTAATTTTTTAACAACGGCCGATGTTACAAAAATTCTTCAGCTCTTGTAGGAACTGGTTGAAAAATATGTTTTCTTTTATTATTTATTTATCTTATTTATCTTATATTTTTTATATATGCACGACGAGCGACACCAACAGTAATTAATACTTATTATTATATAGAAATACAATATACTCTTAAATATAGTGAGACCTATTTACCCCAACCTCGAAAGCTGCAAAAGTATCATTTTCCTGCTCGGTCAACTGTACAATATCGCAAAATTCTTCCATGCCATGAACAACATTTTTGTAAAACGCTGGCACTCCCTGACAGTTAATGGACTTCAGGGAAATAATGCATGAATGATAGAGATTTGACGTCAGGATATAACCCAACCAATCACATATCTTGATGCAAAATCTACCCTTCATTCAGGCACGTTCAGTACAACTTTATACAGTAGGCTATATACAGTAGGCTATATACAGTAGGCTATATACTGTAGGCTATACAGTAGGCTATATACAGTAGGCTATAATACAGTAGGCTATATACAGTAGGCTATATACAGTAGGCTATATACAGTAGGCTATAAACAACTATATACAGTAGGCTATATACACCTTTATACAGTAGGCTATATACCCAACAATAGCAATACCAGGAGCCGCCAGTAGTAGTGTTGAAGAAATAGTGTAACGCCACGGTGTATATTGGGTGTTGAGGTAAGAGAGGTGGACCGTGATTGGCGGTGAGTGAAAGGAGAGAAAAAAAAAATAGAACAGAGTGATGGAAGTGAAAGGGTTTTGAAGTGGACCGAGTGTGGTGTGTAGGTAGGTGTGTGTGTGTGTGTGTGTGTGTGTGTGTGTGTGTGTGTGTGTGTGTGTGTGTGTGTGTGTGTGTGTGTGTGTGTGTGTGTGTGTGTGTGTGTGTGTGTGTAGACAGAAATTGGACAGGGAAAAAGCGTAGAGAGAGAGAAGGAGAGAGAGAGAGAGAGAGAGAGTTAGACAAATGGTTGGTTGACGTTTTTTTTTTATCTTGTTGTTCTTTTTTGTTTTGTTTTGTTTTTGTTTTGAGGTTTAGACATTGGATGGACGTAACAGGGACTGACTTCACACTCACTCTTATGGAGAATATATATAAACAATTACACACACGCACGCGCACACCTACATTTAGAATATTGTATGGAGTTTTAGAGACAGACAGACAGACAGAGTGAGAGTGAGAGAGAAAGAGAGACAGAGAGAGATAGAGATGGAGAGACAGGCAGACAGATAGAGACAGAGAGAGACAGACAGACAGATAGAGAGACAGACAGGCAGAGAGAGACAGACAGAGAGATATAGATAAAGACAGACAGAGATAGAGATAAAGACAGACAGAGATAGAGACAGACAGACAGAGATAGAGACAGACAGACAGAGATAGAGACAGACAGACAGAGATAGAGAGACAAACAGAGATAGAGAGACAAACAGAGATAGAGAGACAAACAGAGAGATAGACAAATAGAGAGACAAACAGAGAGATAGACAAATAGAGAGACAAACAGAGAGATAGACAAACAGAGAGAGAGAGAGAGAGAGAGAGAGAGAGAGAGAGAGAGAGAGAGAGAGAGAGAGAGAGAGAGAGACAGGTTGGTGGTGGAGGGAGATGGAGTGCAGGGAATTGAGTGAGTGAAGTATCTCATTTTTCACTACACCCTGGATAATCCCACCCCCTGTCAATGTCCAATGGCCCGTACACACACACACACACACACACACACACATATTCACTCTGGTGTGTATGGAAAGTTAATGAAATATGAGAAAAAATGGAAGACAATAATAAACTTAACTATATAAGATACTATATGATTACGAATATGATGCAGGGACGAAAAAACTAATAATAAAAATAAAAATAATAAAAATAACAATAAACATATTGAAAAAAAATATATATATATTAATAAAAACAAAACAAAAAATAATTATAATAAAACGTTTGGTACATAGGAGTGGAATCATAGGTTCGGCTAAATAACAAGGAACAATGTACTGTAGATTTGCGTAGATTTTATCCCATTCATTCAACACGATAGATGACATGGTGTTCAGGAGTTTATTTTAACACTCTCTCTCTCTCTCTCTCTCTCTCTCTCTCTCTCTCTCTCTCTCTCTCTCTCTCTCTCTCTCTCTCTCTCTCTCTCTCTCTCTCTCTCTCTCTCTTTTCTTTTTATTCTTTCTTTCTCTTTTTATTATCTCTTTTCATTATTTCTCTTTCTCTTCCTCTCATTTTATTCTTTAATTTCTCTCTTCCTCTCTTATATTTTATCTCTCCCTTTTCCACCTCCTTTCTTATTTTTTTCTTTCTCACTTTTCTTTTCTCTCTCTTCTTATTCCTTTCTTTTTTCTCTCTTCTTTTCTTTTTTATCCCTTTTTCTGTTCTGTTCTTTCTCTCTCTTTTCCTCTTCCTTTGTTTTATTCTCTTTATCTCTTTTCTTTCTCCCCTTCCCTTCCTTCCCTTCTTTCTCTATCTCATCCTTCTATTACTCTCTTTCACTCTCATCTCCGTACTTATTTATTTTTCTCTCTCCTTCTCTCTTCCTTTCACCTTCTCTCTTTTCCTTCCTTCCTTTCTGTTTCTCTTTTTCACTCCCCAGCCACCTTTCTCATCATCTTTTCTCTCCTTCTCTTTCCTTCCTCCCGTTCTATTTCTCTCTTTCACTCCCCCTCCATCTTTCTCATCTTCTTCCCTCTCCCTCTCTCCAGGAAAATTATCAATACACTTAAAAATAGCCTTGATAAGCATCATGTAGAGAGAGGGTGATGGCGTTGGTACCCAAGTGATATTATTATCTGGGTGGACGTGAAGGAAAATAGTCGTAATTAATAAATGGTATAAATTCACTTCAGTATTACACTTTAAACTTTACTATATATATGAGAGCGAATGAAGCCGCTCATCTAAAATAAGGTGGTGGGTGGAGGCTAATAATTATAGTAATAGTAATAGTAATAGTAATAATAATAGTAATAGTAATAATAATAATAATAATAATAATAATAAATTACAATAAACATGATAATGAAAATAATTACAAAATAATAATAAATAAAGTAGTTATAAAAATAATAAATGAAAATACAGTAATTACAATAATAATAAATGAAAATAATTACTGAAAAAAATATAAAATAATAATAATAACAATAATAATAACTCCAGTACCATATGTCTCGTCAAGCACTATGTAATTACGTTAATAAGTCAGTAGTAGCAGCAGTAATAAATATATATATAAGTAAGTAAGGTGTGTGTTGATTTGCATGACCCATTACAGTACACAGGGGTTGGCTCTATGTACAGCAGGCACCATAAATTCGCATTCATCTCATTTACTTGATAATGCTAAAAATCCAGATAATTTAGTTGCATTCTGAACCAGTTTTTATTGTATTTACATATGTAATTTATCATATGTGAAGTATATCTGTTATATCTGAATTCAAATTGTGTTACAACATCAATATTGCTCATACTTACGTAGGTGGAAATGAAGCGAACTTATATGCCGACTGTACCTTACCCTATATCAGGACACATACAGTCGGCACCATAAGTTCGCTTCATTTCCACCTGCGTATGTATTAGATATTTTCATTTTGTAATACAATTTTAATGCAGATATGACAGATATGGTTCTCATATGGTAAATTACGTATGTAGTTGGAATAAAAACTGGTTTAGAATGCAACTATCTGGTCATATTAACAATATTATTAGTACATTCGTGATACGTAATCCCTGACCAGAGACGAACGGCAGGCACCACACACACACACATACCCTGCATTCGAACTCAGCCTCTATAAGTGTACAGGGTGGGGAAATGAGCTTTTAAGTGATTCGAAGCTTTCTGCTCCTCACACACTGGTTAGAAATTATGTTGCCAAAAAAGGAATTGCGAAAACTATTAAACATTAAATACATTAATGTCCATAGTTGTTTGTAGGGATCACAAGTATGTATTACTGAAGGATATGTATGTATAATTCCTTCATGCTATACATGCTTACAGTCCCTACAAATAGTTGTGGATATTACTATGGTTAAAGTTCCATCAAAATTTGTCGCAATTCCTTTTTTTGGCACCTGTACATGAAATGGACGCGAATTTCTGCTGCCGGCTGTACCTTCCTTCCTTCCTTCCTTCCTGTACTAGAGTTAATAGCTGCCACTGATATACGAGCGTCCTGAACCCATCATTACCAAGACACAGAGCACGTTGAGTTACGGGGGCCATTTGCAGCGACGATCAAACTGGAGGGCTATTGATTCCTCCACACTATGCCCGGAAACAAGACTATAGTGCTTCTGTATACGACTAGGGGTTCTGTTTTGTATAGCACAGTTCGTAAGGCTTGTTAGCAGACTCCTGTTAGTTCACACACAAGCAATAATTTTATTAGTATACCTCTTCATGGGATCAGAATACTTTTGGTACATTAAAGCACCTTGATTCGTCTAAAGTATGACAGTAAACAAGAACAGAATAAAAAAAAAACAATGGTGGGCTGTTGCTTGAAATAGTTTGGAGGAATCAATTGTTCCAGAGTTACCAACACTGTACTGCCCTACATAAAGTGTGCTAAATACCACACCTAGTTGTGATGTATGGCCAAAGTAGTGTCAAAGAGTGAGCATTGTCTTTAATAATACACTGTGTACATTTGCCAGCATTTATAACTTGTACAGTTGCCCACACATGAAGCTGGTGGGGCTGGTTATTTGTGAGGTGGCTAC
>JAWZYT010005431.1:25000-32500 GCA_034508575.1 Petrolisthes manimaculis
GGAGGCGGAGGAGGATAGAACTAGTGAATAAAATTAAATGAACAATTAAACATACAAACAAGAAAACATTAAAACAAAAACATGGAAGAAGGGAGAAAGTTTTACTATAAAAGGAAGAGGGAAGTGGAAATACAAGAAAGAAGGAAACAAGACAAAGGAAGAAGAATCACAGATAAGGGAAAGATAAATAAGAATGGGAGAAGAGATAGTACAGAAAAAAACAATCAAACACAAAGAAAGACGAAAGAAGAAGAAAGCGAGAGAAACGGGAAGATGGTAGAGAATAAATAAAAAGAATAAAGAAAACAAATAATGGAGTAAAAGAGAGGAATCAGAAAGAAGAGGGAAGGAAAATATAAAATGGGCAAAAATAGAAAGCGAATGATGGGATAAGGAAGGAGGGAAGAGCAAAGATAACAACATACTCAAACACGAACAAGGCAGAAGCATAATTGAAGAAAAGAGAACATAAACAGAGAAAAGACGAGAGGAGGAAGAAACAGAATAATAATAAGAAGAAGGCATGTTAACACGAAATAAATCGAAAAGGGGAAGAAGGAAGCGAAAAGATAATAGAAGAACAAGAGGAGAAGAAAGAGCATCGAAGGAGAAAGAAGAATGGGAGGGAGGGAGAGAGAGAAAGGAAAGGGTGTAGAACTGACAGCAAAGGGAGGGAAGAGAGGCATCAGAGAGATTGAATGACATGGGGAAACAGAAAGAGAAGAGGGGAGAACTGGAGACGAGGAGGAGGCAGGCAGAAAGAAGAAAGGGAGAGGGAGAGGGAGGGAGAGAGATATTGGGAGGGGAGGAGAGAGGTAGAAAGAAGAGAGAGAGAGAAAGAGAAAGAGAAAGAGAGAGAGAGAGAGAGAGAGAGAGAGAGAGAGAGAGAGCGAGAGAGAGAGAGAGAGAGAAAGAGAAAGTGAGTGAGAGAGTGAGAGAGAGAAAGAGAGATTGGAGGAGGAGGAGGAGGAGGAGGAAGAGCAAAGCGAGCTAAAGAAATTAAACTAACCAAAGTCAAGGAAGGAAGGAAGAAAGGAAGAGTGAGTGAGGTGCGTCAGTAGTTAGTGAATCTCAGAATATCAAGTTACAATCCACACGAGGTGAAAGAGATAGAGAGATATTTTTGTATGTGGGTGGAGGAGAGAGAGAGAGAGAGATAGAGTTATTTATTTATTTATTTATTGTGTAGAGGATATATACATATTTTTTAATGTGGGTGGAGGAGAGAGAGAGAGATACTTATTTGTTTATTTATTTATTTATTGTGTAGCAGAGATATCACAATGCAAGGAAATTCTTTGGTCCAGTGAGACGCATTTTTATTCCCTGTTTCTCTTGTGTGTTTTTTTTTTTTTTTTTGGGGGGGGGGGGTAGGGTATAGGGTAATGTCGTCTGGAGTTAGTCAGTGTAAAAGGCATCAAAGGTACTCACATGATTGGGATTGTTTTAAGTTTGCCTGGCTAGTTAAATTCTTGTATACTTCATCTCCACTCTACAGAGATGAGCGAGGCGTAGCATATAAAGGTTTTTATTTCAAGTCATTCGGAACAGAGCAGAACAGAGCCGTATTCATACACAACACACACACACATACAACACACACAACACACACACACACACACACACAACACAACACACAAACACAACACACACACAAACACAACACACACACACACACACACACACAAAACACAACATACACACACACACACACAACACACACAACACAAAACACATACACACACACACAAACTGAAATCAGAAGTAGAATCAGAGTAGAAACAGAGATAGACAGTGTGAGTGAATAACTGAACTAACAAGCCGGGTGAGTGTTTGTGCCCACGACCTCAGTCACTTCCCGTCTATTGATTGTCAGTCCACGTTACAGCCAAACCAACCAACCATTCAACCACTGGACTCTTGCTCTGTCCTATTGTCAAACCAACCAACCATTCAACCACTGGACTCTTGCTGTGTTCTATTGTCAAACTAACCAACCATTCAACCACTAGACTCTTGCTGTGTCCTATTGTCAAACCAACCATCCAACCAACCATTCAACCACTAGACTCTTGCTCTGTCCTAATATCAAACCAACCATCCAACCAACCAACCACTAGACTCTTGCTGTGTCCTATTGTCAAACTAACCAACCATTCAACCAACCATTCAACCACTAGACTTTTGCTCTGTCCTAATATCAAACCAACCAACCAAACAGCCAAGCAACCACCCACCCAACCAACCAACCAACCAACCAACCAACCAACCAACCAGTCAACCAACCACTCAACCAACTCTATATTCCTAGTCTTCATCTAAATACAGTACGTCCAATCAGCCAAATTAGTCTTCTCCAATGTTTACGGCCGATGGAAAAAAAATTAAGGTCCAAAGTCTATATCGTAAATGTTAACTATCCGTGATTGTTCAAAGCTGGTCGGGAATTACGAGGCGAATTTGTAAATAAACAAATACAACTGTTTGTCTTATTATTATTATTATCATCATCATCATCATTATTAATAGTTATAGAATAATAAAATAATAATAATAATGACTACAACAATAATAAACACAATAACAACAATAATAATAAAACCAATAATGATAATAATACCAATAATAATAATAATACCAATAATAATAATAATACCAATAATAATAATAATACCAATAATAATAATAATACCAATAATAATAATAATAATACCACACCCTGAAATATGATATGACACAATGAAGTTCCCGATGACATTCTGAACACGGTATTGGATTCCCTGACTCTGTTCGTTCATTTGCAAACACATCACACTCGGGGGTACAGTCACTGGCAAAAGTTCCCACACATAGTTAGCAGTTTTAGTTTTGTTTGTGTGTATGTGTAGGTGTGTAGGTGTGTGTGTGTGTAGGTGTGTGTGTGTGTGTGTGTAGGTGTGTGTGTGTAGGTGTGTGCGTGTGTGTGTGTGTGTGTGTGTGTGTGTAGGTGTGTGTGTGTGTGTAGGTTTGTGTGTGTGTATATATGTTTGTGTGTAGATGTGTATGTATGTTTGTGTGTAGGTGTACAGTATGTGAGTGTGTATGTGTAGGTGTATGTATGTTTGTGTGTAGGTTTAGGTGTGTGTGTGTGTAGATGTAAAGTATGTGTGTGTGCATGTGTGCGTAGGTTTAGGTGCGTGTGTGTGTGCGTGTGTGTGTGAATTAACAGCTGCCTCCTCCACCAGGTTACCTACTCAGCAGCTCTTAAAAGAACAATAAAGTCTTTGATCTCTTTCTGTGTCAGGAAATCGATAGACTAGACTAATAGAGCTAAAATCAGAGCAGCAAGTGCCTCAGTGACTACCTTCCCGTGTTACCCACTTAAGGACCCTGTGATCGTGTATGAAAATGGGAGGCTTCTGATTCCTCCTGACCATGCCATGAAACAAGCTCCTTCCAGATAAATTGTGTTTCGTGGCAGTATTTGAACGACTCATTCATCTCCAATTTTCTGACTACAACACAGGGTCCCTTAACTAACAACCCACTTGATGTAGTCAGAAAATTGGTGGTTGGTGAGTCCTTCAAATATTGCCACGAAACGAAACACCACCTACATTAATTTAAAGGAGTTTGTTTTGTGGCATAGTCAGGAGGAATCAAAAAAAGTTTACCTTAAACTAGAATAATGTATCTTTTTGGTAAATTGGAACTCTGTGAATCCTCCAAACTATGCCAGGAAACAGATCCTCCATAAGAAACATTGAGGTCATCTGTTTCCTGGCATAGTTTGGAGTATTCATAGATCTCAAATGTACCCAAAAGAGAGTCTCCCCCTTAAGCTTAACCACAGTGTTGCAGACCTGACTTTAAGCTTCTGAATGGGATATCAACATTGAGAATCGTAAATGTGGCACCATTGTAATACAAGATTTCCCTCGCTTTGAACTCGTTGGCTATACATTATAAACATTAAATAAATTTATATAACTGTTCAAACATCATAATTATTTGGTTGATCATACAGTATTTACAAAGAATAAACATATCTTCTATTCTTAGTCTCAAAAATACTCGTACAAATGTGCACTGTGTTCAAATTCACCCCTGGAATTTATCATTTTATTTACATATTTTTATTTATTCATGTTCTCAATAATGATGTTTAATTTTTTTTCACATTAATGATCAATATATATAATTATCTTACTTTCTAGTGCTGAAATACATTCCTTTCATACTAAATATTAATATAATTTTCATATACTTAGCATCACGTATCAAATAATTTAATTCTTCACACAATAAAATCAAACCTAATTTTTTCATCGTTATTCCTTTATAAATTATTCACAAGATAAATTTCAACATCATTATTACATTTTTTCTCATCAATACAATTACAATTATTCTTACGTACTAACCATCAATAATAAAAAAAAATCTTGCACGCTAAACTTATAATTCTTACGTACTAACCATCACTAGAGCTAAACTTTTATTCATTACTTTACCAAAACAGCGAGAATTAACACAGGTCCCTCGACTCATAATTTCAGAGCTGCTTTTACACTATTTTATCTTCCCCGTGAAAACAAATCTCCGTTTTTAGAGGCAAAGTTTTAATCTGTGCCGGCAGCGTCCCCTTCTGTGTTGTGAAGGTCTCCAGGGGTTCTCGCCCCTCAAACTCTCTCTCTCTCTCTCTTTCCCCACCACACGCACACTCTTGCACACGTACACATTCACACACGGACACACACACACACACACACAGGAGTACAAGTGGGAGCTGAGGGGGACTACCACGAGAGATATACACATGCAGACTAGTGGAGCACAAAAAATAATAGGAGAGAGAGAGAGAGAAAGAGAGAGAGCATTCTAGTGTATATATTCCCTTGTGTTCAGCTGCTTCCCTGTAATGAGACACTGGTTGACAACTTGACACCAGCCAGATTAAATATATATATATATATATATATATATATATATATATATATATATATATATATATATATATATATATATATATATATATATATATTCTGCCATCTCTCTGACAAGGATAATATTTGTTCCACCTACTCATTAGTGAATTCTGAGTATAATAACAAAAAAAACAGCTATGATAGGCAAACAAACCTTTGATTTCGTCTGCGCCAAAGAGAGAGTGAAGGAGTCTGGGAGAATCTTCCCTTGCTCTTCATCTCCACGCCTCTTCAACATCACTCCACTCAGATGAAAAGGCCAGAGTAGACTCACAGCTCCCAACACACATTCTCCTTCTCCTCCTCCTTCTCTTCCACCTCCTCCTCCTCCTCCTCAGGCTTTTCACCTTCCCTTTCTTTCTTCTACTGTTCTTCCTCCTCCTCTTCCTTTTCTTTCTCTTTCTCCTTCTCCTTACCTTCCTCTTTCTCCATCTCCTTACCTTCCTCTTTTTCCTTCTACTCCACTTCCTCCTCCTTTTCTCCTTCCTCTTCTTCCTTCTTCTCCTCCTCTTCCTCCTACGCCTCTTTCTATACTTTCCTTCACCCTAGTAATCTACTTAGCATAGTAAATCCAAACAGCCTCGGAAGGATCATAAGGTGTGTTGTTGTTGTTGTTGTTATGTATTCTTTTGTATTCCTCTTCCTCCTACTCCACCTCATCCTCTTTTCCTCTTCCTCCTACTCCACCTCTTCATCCTTTCCTCTTCATCCTACTCCACTTCATCCTCTTTTCCTCTTCCTCCTACTCCACCTCTTCATCCTTTCCTCTTCAACCTACTCCACCTCATCCTCTTTTCCTCTTCCTCCTACTCCACCTCTTCCTCTTTTCCTCTTTCTCCTCCACCTCTCTCTTCCCTACCTCATTCATGTTTTCTTTTCTACATCCTTCTCACCTACCGTACTTCCTCTTCCCTTCCTTATTCATCTTCTTCTTTCCACCTTCTTTTCAATATTCTCTGCCTTTCTTCCTCACAATTCTATCTATCGTCTCTTTCTTCCTTTTCCTTACTTTTCCTCGTTTTCCTCCTTAAGGGGTTGGTTTGTTTTGGCAGAATTGAAAGGCTTCTGAATTCCCCAACATGTGCCTGATCATTATAGAATCCCTCAGGGTACGAGTAGGGGACCTTTTTTTTTCAGCGTTTAGAGACTCCAAAAACATCCAGAAAAACAAAACACAACAAAACCTTAAGGGGATAGTATACTTTTGGTACTTTGGAGTGCCTTGATCCCTCCAAATTATGTCGGGAAACAGGACCAAATTAACAAAAATAAAGCAGGTCTGTTGCTTGGAATAGTTTGGAGGAATCGGTTGCTCCAGAATTTCTAGCAGCATCCTACCCCGTTAAGGGTGAAGTAAAGTTAGGGTCAGTCTGGAGCAACCGACTCCTACAAACTATTCCAAGCAACAGTTGGGACACCATTATTTTTGCTAATCTAGTCTCTGTTTCCTGGCATACTTTGGAGGAATCAAAGCACTCCATCTAATTCACCAAAAGTACACCATCCTCTTAAAGAATCTGTGATAGTGTATGAGACCTGGTGGCTTCTGATTCCTCCTGACTCTGCCACGATACAAGCTCCATTGATATACTGTACATGTGGTGTTTAGTGGCAATGTTTGAAGGACTCTCTAACCTCCAATTTTTCTTCCTACATCACGGGGGTCTTTCAGGAAAAATGCAGGTGGTCTGTTGCTGTGGGAAAGTTTTGTATAATCGTCTACTTGTTCCTAACCCAACTCTGTCCAAGGCTTCACTAACGTTAACCTTTTTTTATTTACCTCTTAGCCTTTTATTCCTTCATTTCTTCCTTTAACTCTTAATTCCTCATCCTTCATTTCCACCTCATCATCACCATCCTTCACTATCACCTTTTTTTTATACATTTTATCCTTGATTTCCTCCTACACCTCTTCTATATTCTTCATTCCCACCTCCCATCTCATCATCACCTTCCTTCACTTTCACTTTCACTTCCCTCTCCTCTCATTCCTACTTTACCAACTCCCCCCCCCCCTCTCCCCTCCCCTCCTCCATTTACACCACATCTTCCACTCTCCCCACCTCCATCTCCCTCTTTGTCTTCTACTCCTCCTGAAACTGAATTACCTCCTTAACCTCTATCTCCTCCTTAACCTCCTCCTCCTCCTCCTCCTTATCTTCTCCAACTTAACCTCCTCTTCCAACTTAACCTCCTTCTCACCTCCTGCTCCTCCACCTCCTTCTCCATATCTTCTCCAACTTAACCTCCTTCACCTCCTCCTCCACCTCCTCTTCCATCTCCTTCACCACACCAACTTAACCTCCTCCTCCTCCACCTCCACCTCCACCTCCTTCACCAACTTAACCTCCTTCTCTGTTTCCTCCTCCACCACCTCCTCCTCCTCTTCCATCTCCTTCACCACACCAACTTAACCTCCTCCTCCTCCTCCTCTTCCATCTCCTTCACCAACTTAACCTCCTTCTTCTCTGTTTCCTCCTCCCAAATGCAGGAGTTGCTACGTACACATTAACCCATTTCCTCCCTTCTTCTC
>JAWZYT010005431.1:35000-48326 GCA_034508575.1 Petrolisthes manimaculis
CTGAATCCTCCAAACTATTCCAAGCAACTGAACACCATTATTTTTGCTCTTCTGGTCCTGCTGTTTCCTAGGATACTTTAGAGGAATCAAGGCACTCCAATGTAACAAAACAAAAGCGAATTACCCCCTTAAGGGAAGCATAATTATATACTGTTGTGGTCTAATTGGTGGGTTACTCATTCCCAGAGACTATTATGTATGCTATAATAATAATATAATGTAAAGCCAGACAGCCTATACTCGTAATACATAGGGTACGGTAGCTTACTGGTTTCTTTTCCTACCAATGTGAAGAGTATTTGGTGTCGGTCGGGTGTACAAAGAAAGGAAATGGAGATAGAGAGATAAAGATTGATAGATAAAGAGATAGAGAGATAAAGATTGATAGATAAAGAGATAGAGAGATAGACAGAGACAGAGACAGAGACAGAGACAGAGACAGAGAGAAAGAGAGAGAAAGAAAAAAGAAAAAAACAAGAGAATGAGAGAGAAAGAGAGAGCAAAGACCTCAGATTATCCATGACTGCAAAAGGGTGTAGCGTACCAGCTTAGTGTACTGTACTGTACTGTACTGTATGCCTGGTGTTGTAGGAGCCTCACCAATACTCATTCATTCACACGGGATGCACTGCTATTGGTATGGGAGCCTTTGTATGGCGCTCGTGTGTGTGTGTATGTGTGTGTGTGTATATATTTCAATAATAAAAAAAATAAAAATACTTAGTATGCAAGTACCAGTACTTAGTATGCAAGTACCAGTACTTAGTATGCAAGTACCAGTACTTAGTATGCAAGTACCAGTACTTAGTATGCAAGTACCAGTACTTAGTATGCAAGTACCAGTACTTAGTATGCAAAGTACCAGTACTTAGTATGCAAAGTACCAGTACTTAGTATGCAAGTACCAGTACTTAGTATGCAAAGTACCAGTACTTAGTATGCTAAGTACCAGTACTTAGTATGCTAAGTACCAGTACTTAGTATGCTAAGTACCAGTACTTAGTATGCTAAGTACCAGTACTTAGTATGCTAAGTACCAGTACTTAGTATGCTAAGTACCAGTACTTAGTATGCTAAGTACCAGTACTTAGTATGCTAAGTACCAGTACTTAGTATGCTAAGTACCAGTACTTAGTATGCTAAGTACCAGTACTTAGTATGCTAAGTACCAGTACTTAGTATGCTAAGTACCAGTACTTAGTATGCTAAGTACCAGTACTTAGTATGCTAAGTACCAGTACTTAGTATGCTAAGTACCAGTACTTAGTATGCTAAGTACCAGTACTTAGTATGCTAAGTACCAGTACTTAGTATGCTAAGTACCAGTACTTAGTATGCTAAGTACCAGTACTTACATACTTGCATACTAAGTACTTACATACTTGCATACTAAGTACTTACATACTTGCATACTAAGTACTTACATACTTGCATACTAAGTACTTACATACTTGCATACTAAGTACTTACATACTTGCATACTAAGTACTTACATACTTGCATACTAAGTACTTACATACTTGCATACTAAGTACTTACATACTTGCATACTAAGTACTTACATACTTGCATACTAAGTACTTACATACTTGCATACTAAGTACTTACATACTTGCATACTAAGTACTTACATACTTGCATACTAAGTACTTACATACTTGCATACTAAGTACTTACATACTTGCATACTAAGTACTTACATACTTGCATACTAAGTACTTACATACTTGCATACTAAGTACTTACATACTTGCATACTAAGTACTTACATACTTGCATACTAAGTACTTACATACTTGCATACTAAGTACTTACATACTTGCATACTAAGTACTTACATACTTGCATACTAAGTACTTACATACTTGCATACTAAGTACTTACATACTTGCATACTAAGTACTGGTACTTGCATACTAAGTACTTACTTACTTACTTACTTACTTACTTACTATCAAGGCAATTTTCTACTCACACTCACCACTGTAATTCGATTTAAGGTGGTATTCTTTTTTGGTACATTGGAGTGCCTTGAGTCCTCCAAAGTATGCCGGGAAACAGGACCAGAAGAGCAAAAATAATAGTGTTCTGTTGCTTGGAATAGTTTGGCGGATTCAATTGCTCCTGATTTACCAACACAGAACTTCCCCCTTAATCTGGCATATACTTAAGGGGGTGCGGGAATAGGGGTGGGGGCAGGCTTGGGGAGAGGGGTTATTTAGGGGGTCAGGGGGGTTTTGGGGTGTGCGGGAGTATGGGGACAGGCTTGGGGTGGGGCGGGGGTATATTACGGGGTTGTGGGAATACAGGACAGGTTTCCTACCCCCCAAACCAATACTGTCCCCCTATTTCCGCACCCCCCAAACCCTCCCCCCCACTCAAGCCTGTCCCCTACTCCCGCACCCCCCACAAGCCTTTCCCCTATTCCCGCACCCCCCCCCCCCAAAAAAAAAAAAGAAAAGAAAAAAGCCTGTCCCCTACTCCCACACCCCCTTAGCTGGGATAGGCCTAATTGGGGAGGGGAGAACTTACAACAAAATATTTATCAGCAGTGAATAATTGATGAGTTAACTTGTAAAAATAGTTAGAAAAGAGTAAATAAATTGAAGAATTAACTTTTAAAATTGTTTGAAAAGAGTAAATGGATTAGATAAATAGTAATATAATAATTGTAAAGGCACATCCAAACAGTGGATATATATTGTATAATAGACAAAAAGAGGTTACTTAAAGGAACAGATAAGTTAATTTTTAGAAGAAATAATGGCAAAATAGAGCGATAAATAAAAAAGCCTTGAAGTGGTACCGAAAATAACAGAAAAAAAATTAATTCTATAGATTATAGATAATAGAAAAAAAAGTACAGCAATAGTAGAAAATGAATGACGAGGAACATGAAACTATATACCAGAAAACGTGTAGAGAAATGTCCTGAATGTTAGTTGAGAATAAGGAAATATGAAACTATATACCAGAACAAGTGTAGAGAAATTACCTCAATTGTATAGAACACAGGTAAAAGTGTAGTCAGTAAGAAATTGAATGATGAGAAAATAAAATACGAAACTATATACCAGAACAAGTGTAGAGAAATGACCTTAATGGTAGTAGAGAATAAGGAAATATGAAACTATATACCAGAACAAATGTAGAGAAATAACCTCAATGGTATAGAACACAAGTAAAACAGTCATCAGTAGTAAGCAATGTGAGCAGCTGGCCAGACAGACGTGGTGTGAGGCAGGCAGACAGTCAGTACCAACCCACAATTTACGACACCACCTTGATCACGCGAGGGTGTGTGTGTGTGTGTGTGTGTGTGTGTGTGTAAGAGAGAGTGAGGGTGTGTGTGTATACGCCGCAGAAGGATGTGTGTATGAGTGTTTATGAATGTTTATATGTGTATTTGTATAATGTGTATAGTGTGTGTATGTGTGTATGTGTGTGTGTGTGTGTGTGTGTGTGTGTTCTTTCCAATGATAAAGGCCCACGAGTAGCAATAAAAATAAATCAATCAATAAATAAATAAATAATACAAACAAAGACGCACTGAAACCCACACAAACAGAAAAAATATAAAAAGTAAAACAAAAGAGAGACAGCAACAAAAGGGAGCGAAAAGAAGAGAAAGAAAAGGGTGGGGAAGAGTGGATTACGTGAGGCAAAGAAAGTGGGAAACGGGGATTTAGGGGAAAGCAATTGGAGGGAGAGGAGGGCTGTAAATCGTAGTGAGGGGGAAGAGGCAGAGGGGAAAAGGAGAGAGAGAGAGAGAGAGAGAGAGAGAGAGAGAGAGAGAGAGAGAGAGAGAGAGAGAGAGAGAGAGAGAGAGAGAGAGAGAGAGAGAGAGAGACAGAGAGAGAGAGAGAGAGAGAGAGAGAGAGAGAGAGAGAGAGAGAGAGAGAGAGAGAGAGAGAGAGAGAGAGAGTTACAAGGACACGTACCCCCTCAAAAGTTCATAAAACTCATGGCAACAATCTTCACAACTTTCTCTCACCAAGTATTCAGTTCACTGTTGAATATAGTTCTTGCCCAAACTATATGTATAATAATAATAATGATAATAATAATAATAATAATAATAACAACAATAACAATAACAATAACAATAATAATAATAATAATAATAATAATAATAAATAATAATAATAATAATAATAATAAACTGCACCCAGGAAAAGACAACTACTGGTAATTTTATGTGACGTTCGCGACTAAATTATTCAGATGGTAATGTTGCCAGTCTAACTCAGCAAAATGTGTAAAAAAAAAAAATGACTAGTTCCAAATTTCTCTTCTGTTTTTCATTTTCTATTTCTGTCAATTTTCGTATTTTTGTTCTCCCATTTTTTTTTTTTCATTTTCTATTTCTGTCAATTTTCGTATTTTTGTTCTCGCATTTTTTTTTTTCTTCATTTTCTTTTAACTTCAAGGTTTTTCTGTTTCCTTCTCCGTGTGTAGTATTTTAAGTCTCCCAAATTCCTGTGTTTTGTAGGTGAATTGGTGAGTTCTGTCTCCTCATGGCTAAAGTTTTATATTAATCAAAGTGTTGCTGGGAAGAATACAATAGTTTATCAAGTTTAGGTCAATAGTACCGAGGAGTTTGTAAAGGATTTCCGTCATTAGTAAATACGACGACTCATTCATTAGTAAAACACACCAGGAGATAAATACGAGAGAGAGAGAGAGAGAGAGAGAGAGAGAGAGAGAGAGAGAGAGAGAGAGAGAGAGAGAGAGTGATGATAATTATATACTGGCATTATTGTACAGTCACGGGCACTAATTAGTTGTTGTTGTTGTTGTTGTTGTTGGTTGTTGTTGTTGAAGTTCCTCAAGCTGTCTGACCGAGCAGCCCCAGGTAGTAATTAGTATTCAGGTGTGCTTCAAATACCTATAGTGACCGTATGAATAATATTATGCACAATAAGATTTCCATTGGAATGACCGTACTTCGTTAGTGATACAACCAGAGCCGTATACTTATTTGTGCTTGTGACTGTACGCAAGAGAACACAACTGACCCAACTTGCCTTTCCCATTGTAGGCTATGATGATTATATTCCTGGACTGGATCCAAGCAAGCAAACAAGCAGAGAAGCAAGCAAGCAGAGAAGCAAGCAAGCAGAGAAGCAAGCAAACAGAAAAGCAAGCAAGCATAGAAGCAAGCAAGCAAGCAAGCAAGCATAGAAGCAAGCAAGCAAGCAAGCAAGCAAGCAAGCAAGCAGGGTGATATCGAGGGTAATTTTATGAATATTACACACCCCATCGTAATTCCAACCTACCTACTCCCTCCCCTTGACTAACTAACTAACTAACTAACTAGCCCGTGTGATGAAGGCAGTCATATCATTACCAAGCACTCTTCTACATGCAGGCTCTTGATATACACACGAGATAAGATCGAGAGGGGGATAACAATTACAGTCTCTCCTTCTATTTGTGTGTCTGTGTCTGTTTCTCGTTCTATTTATGTTTGTCTGTGTGTCTCTCATTTTACGTGTATCTGTGTGAAGTGATCTGCTCTGTTTCTTGGCATAGTTTGGAGGAATTATTATACACGTTCATATTCATCCATAAGAAAATAACCCCTTAATATGCACACACACGCACACACGCGCACACACACACACGCACGCACGCAAACACACACACAGATCTACCACCACTGTACTAGGTTACCCCACTTAGGGACCCTGTGATCGTGTACGACAATCGGAGGCTTCTGATTCCTCCTAATTATGCTACGAAACAAGCTCCTTCCAAATAGGTGGTGTTTCGTGGTGGCAATATCTGGAACACTCCTTTATCTCCAATTTTCTGACTACATCACAGGGTCACTTAAGGGGATGATACAAGTTTGGTAAATTCGATGGCCTTGCTTCCTCCAAAATATGCCACGAAACACGACCAGATTAACAAATATAATGGTGCTGGGAATATATAGTTTGGAATAATAAAGTGTTCCAGCTATATTTACCAACACTGCAATAGGAAGGCCAACACCCCACCCCCTCAACCCTCAACCCTCCTCCCACTACCACCGTCCTTAAATCGGAGCCTTTTGTAGCCCATGACTGCCAGGGTGGGAAATATTCAACTCTCTGCCTGGAATCCTATGTCAATACACACGCTTTCGAAGGCAAACAAAATATCGGAGCGCGAGGGACGGGACGGAGACGACACACATGGGAAACGCCAGAGTTATGAAGAAAAAAAAATGGGGGGAAAATTGTCAGGATGGAATACTGTGTGAATATATGTCGAGGAAGGAAGGGAGAGAGGAGAGAGAGGGAGGGAAGAGAGGGAGGGAAGAAAGGGAGGGAAGAGAGGGAGGGAAGAGAGGAAGGGAAGAGAAGGAGGGAAGAGAGGGAGGGAAGAGAGGGAGGGAAGAAAGGGAGGGAAGAAAGGGAGGGAAGAGAGAAAGGGAAGAGAGGGAGGGAAGAGAGGGAGGGAAGAGAGGGAGGGAAGAGAGGGAGGGAAGAAAGGGAGGGAAGAAAGGGAGGGAAGAGAGGAAGGAGAGAGGGAGAGGGGGAGGGGTTGAGTGGGTCTAAAGTAGGGTTGACAGCCAATAAAGATAAGTAGGGAAAATGGAATGACACCCTAACGTGGATGGGAAGCCCTATTACCTCCACCCACTACTACTGCTCAGGAATGATGGTGGTAGTGGTGGTTATGGTGGTTGTGGTAGTATGTGGTAGAAGTGGTATGTGGTAGTATGTGGTAGAAGTGGTATGTGGTAGTATGTGGTAGAAGTGGTATGTGGTAGAACTGGTATGTGGTAGAAGTGGTATGTGGTAGTATGTGGTATGTGGTAGTAGTGGTGATGGTGGTAGTGGTGGTAGGTGGTGGCAATGGTGAGGAAATAAAGTAGTATGTGGCGAGTAAGAGGTGGTAATCAATTAAGATAATAACAATCATGATGTATATAGTTTTAGTTGCAATATGCTCGAGTGTATCGCATAAAATTCAGTATATATCGTCGCCACTTCGCCAGTTTGATTCGTGGTTGGGTCGTCTTTCCACTCCTGTACTAATGCTCCCCTTTTCTATTCCCTGGAGTTTCGATTCGCGTGTTTGGGGGCGCGTGTCACAAGCATGAGAGAAACTTGTGATATTGCCTCCAGCCCCAAGAATAGAAACTTCCTGGACTTCAAATATCACGTTAAGGGAGGTGAGATATTGACAGCTGTTGGGGGAAGGGGAAGAGGGAGAGGGGAGAAGAGGGGAGGGGGGGAGGAGGGGAGAAGAGAGGAGAGGGAAAGGGGGAAGAGGGGAAGAGGGAGAAGGGGAGGAGGAGGGGGGAAAGGGGAGGGGGAAGGGAGGCACTTGTATGTACGCTACAGTCAGGGGTCGGTGCTCCCCGTAAATATAATTTAAAAAAACCTGAAATTGGGACAAAAGTGAATACGACCGTAAACATGGCTGCTCAAACGGAGATAACACGCATGGGAGGTAATGAATAGGCGCCTATAAGAGTATTGACATTATAATAACGGTGAGAGAGAGAGTTGTTGTTGTTGCTGTTGTTTGGTTTACCAACACCCCCAGAAATAGGGGGGGGGGGGTTGGAGTGAGCCATTGCCTTTGGCGGCTCACCAGTGAGGCTACTCTGGAGTGACTATTACCTTGGTGGTGGATGGGTAGTGACCACCACCACCACCAGTGTAGTTGTTGGTGTCTTAGAAATAAGGTGAGATGCTGCAACTGGTGCCTCAGGAACAGTATGGTGAGGTAAGACTTGGTGACCCTGTCTAATACTAGCAGTGGCTGGACAGTTAAGGAGATAGTGTAGCAATGGGAGGGAAAGAGACAGAGAGAGAGAAAGATACAAATATACAGAGAGAGATACAGAAAGACAGAGATACAGACAGACAGAGAGAGAGACAGACAGAGAGAGACAGACAGAGAGAGAGACAGACAGAGAGAGAGACAGAAAGAGAGAGACCAGCCTGTGATGATATCGGCAAATTACAACCAACATAATCCTCTATATAGGCAACGCTACGAAACAGTCCCTTTGTTGTATAGACATTATTTCGTGACACGGATTAGCCTAGCGACATTCAAAGTTTCCAAGTCCTTTAATGGGATACTATACTTTTGATAGATTGGAGTGCCTTGATTCCTCCAAAGTATACCAGAAAACAGAACCCAATGGACAAATATAATAGCGTTTTGTTGTTTGGAATAGTTTGGTGAATCACTTGTTCTTTCCCCTTTAACCTCACCGTCGACCTAAATGTTTATTAGCCCAGATAACCTGTAGTGAAAATGGAACAAACTTTATGCCATCAATCACATTTGCCCGACCACTGCAAGTAGCCTACGCCCATTAAAACTTCAAGCTCCAATTTCCCGCTTATCAAAATGTCGCCACTGTACCATGATGCTGTCGCTGCTGTCACCTGGAAAATCAAATCGGTCTGTGGTGATTGACGTATGTATGTATGTATGTATGTCCGAATGTATTATGTATGTATGTCTGTCTGTCCGTATGTATGTATGTCTCTATGTATGTATGTATGTATGTCTGTCTGTCTGTCCGAATGTATTATGTATGTATGTCTGTCTGTCCGTATGTATTTATGTCTATGTATGTATGTATGTATGTCCGAATGTATTATGTATGTATGTCTGTCTGTCCGTATGTATGTATGTCTCTATGTATGTATGTATGTATGCCAGGAAACAGGACCAGAAGAGCACAAATAATGGTGTTCTGATGTTGATTATTCTGATTATTGATCGACAAGAAAAATAGTCAGGTAGAAAATAAGATCTAAACACAACCACTTATTTATCCATCGACAACAAAAAATAAGTCAGGTAAAACATTAAGAAAAAAGTCTAAACATGGCCACTGTTACTTTTTATAGATCGACTAAAAATTGAATCGTCTGGTGCATGGAAATGGAGGAATAAAAACGTAAACACAGCCACTGTTATTTGTTGATGCACACAAAAAAACATCGACGACGAGAAAAGGCGTAAACAAGAAAACTTTATATAACCCTCAGTGTGTATTGTTCGAGGCTGACATAAAAGGGAGAGTATACTTTTGTTACATTGGAGTGCCTTGATTCCTCCAAAGTATGCCATGAAACAGAACCAGATGAACAACAATAATGGTGCCCTGTTGGAGTTAAGAGTTTGGAGGAATCATTATCTCCAAAAATGTCCACCAAACTATACCCTCCCCACAAAGAAAGACACTGAGGTTAGACTACAATATAAAGAACGAAACAAAAGACAAAACAAAAGACAAAAAAAATAGACAAAACAAAAGACTACTGGAACTTAAAAGGCTACAAACTTGTATAGGGTTCATCATTCATCTGCTGTGAAGGGGTCAACCGGAAGGCTACCCAATCCTCCAAAATATGTCAGGAAACAGTTTACTACCCGGGGAGACCTGTTGTGTAGCATTGTGTGGAGTATACAATAGTTAACACTCCACGAAAATCGCTTATATACCGACTCTCACTTCAGGGCCCTTTGATCGTGTATGAGAATTGGTGGTGGTGGTGGTGGTGGTAGCTTCTGATTCCTCCTGACTATGCCACGAAACAAGATCATTGTCTATATACATGTGTAGATGGTGTTTCGTGGCAATATTTGAAGGACTCGTTTATCACCATATATTCTTACTACTGGTACATCACAGAGTCCCTTAAGACGAGACAGCCTGATAGAAACAGACACACACAGACACACGGACAGACAGACAAGACTTATCCTCCACCCCAGACCCCACACACCTTATCCCTCATCTCTCACCCCCACCCCAAACCCACACCCCTAATCCCTCATCTCACCCACCACCCCCACACCCCTTATCCCTTATCCCCCCTCACAAACCCCCACACCCCTTCCAACCCCAACCCCACTCCCCTTATCCCTCACCCCCAACCCCCAACCCCACACCCCTAATCCTGAGGGCTCGGTGGAATACTTGAGGCATGTTTTAATTAATTAACTCTCGAACCCACACAACTTCGCTCACCGTCAGGAGCTTTGCAATTACCTGGGGCGCAGAGCCTGAAAATAACCAACCAACCCCCCCGTAATTTCGGATCCCACGCCGTCATTTATTTCACGCACCATTTGTATCCTCTTGTTGATTAGTTTGGCCCATCGCTCTGGGATATAATACAGGCTGTGTGATGTGTGGGTGTGGAGGGTGTAGTGGGGGGGGGGGTGTTGTTGGGTGTGTGTGGGTGGGGGGTTGTTGGGGGTTGTTGGATGTGGGTGTTAGGGGTGTTGGGGGTGTGTTGTTTGTGCGTGCTTGCGTGCGTGCGTGCGTGTGTGTGTATTGGATGTGTGGGTGTGTGTGGGTGTGACCTTTAGGACTAACTGGGTCGTATGCAAACAACAACATTCGTGGTGTTACTATAGAGTCATCGTATCGTCACCACACCATCGTTAACACCATGAGCGTTCTTGCATACGATGGACCCTACCACATGTCAGGATTGTACAGTACAGTTAGCCATTCTCACAAGGATATAGTCAACAGATTAAAGAAACTATGATCGTGTATGAAAATTGGAGGCTTCTCATTCTTCCTGACAATGCCACGAAACAATCTCCTTTCATATAGGTGGGGTTTCGTGGCAATATTTGAAGGACTCGTATATCTCCAAATTTCTGACTAGGCTACATCACAGGGTCCCTTAAAAATTACATAATATTTATTGATTTAATGTAGGTGCGGCGCTAACACTAGATAAATAAATAAATGAATAAATAGATAGATAGATAACGAATAAATAGATAAATAGATAAATAAATGAATAAATAGATAGATAGATCAATAATGAATAAATAGATAGATAGATGGATGAATAAATAGATAGAAAGATAGATAATGAATAAATAGATAGATAGATAGATAATGTTTAAATAGATAGATAGATAGATAATGAATAAATAGATAGAAAGATAGATAATGAATAAATAGATAGATAGACAAATAATGAATAAATAGAAGTCGTGACGTGTGTGTGTGTGTGTGAGCATCAGTTGACCTGGACCACGATAACGGGCTTGATTAAGCCTATGTCCAGTGTCGGATCATATATAAAAAAAAAAAAAAAAAAAAAAAAAGATAGATAGATAGATAATATTTAAATAGATAGATAGATAGATAGATAGATAATATTTAAATAGATAGATAGATAGATAGATAGATAGATAATATTTAAATAGATAGATAGATAGATAGATAGATAAATGAATAGATGATGTCTACTAAACTACACATACAGATTTAGGGACCAGTAAGGGAACAACAACGTGTTATTATTCTCACCTTTTTCTCTGCACGCGGGATTTTCGACTCGAACATCCAATTTGTTGTTCCCAAGACATGAGTAACAGATCAACTTCAATAAGAACAACAACAACAACAACAACAACAACAACAACAACCGCAACAACAAGAACAACAACTACACACAGACACAAACACAAATACATACATAGCTGAAAATGCATACACACACGCACACATTAATACAAACGGGTACACACACACACACACACACACACACACACACACACACACACACGCACACACACACACACACACACACCAGAGACATACAGGAGGGAAATAAATGTTGTGGACAGACTTGCTACCCGTGGGCAATTGGTGGGCAGTGGTTGCCTTGCCATACGACAGTCACGCTACCAATTAGCACCTGTTTATTTAGGGAATGTCTCCTCCATTCCTAGCTTCCTCACTCTCACTCTCATTCTCAATCTCTCTCTTGCTCTCTCTCTCTCTCTCTCTCTCTCTCTCTCTCTCTCTCTCTCTCTCTCTCTCACACACACACACTCATGTTCTCTTTGACACACACAAACACTCATTCTTTCTCTTGCTTTCTCTCTCTCATTCTCTCTCTTGCTTTCTCTCTCTCTCTCTCTCTCTCTCTCTCTCTCTCACTCATGTTCTCTTTGACACACACAAACACTCTCATTCTTTCTCTTGCTTTCTCTCTCTCTCTCTCTCTTTCTCTCTCTCTCCTACTTTCACACTCTTTTATGTTCTCTTTGACACACACAAACTCTCTCCCTCGCTCCCCTTCCTTCTCTCTCTCCCTCTCTCTCTCTCCTTAACTTTCCCTCTCTCTAACTTTCCCTCTCCCTCTCCCTCTATCTCTCTACCTCCTCCTGTGTGTATGTGTAGGTGTGTGTATGTGTAGGTGTGTGTGTGTGTGTGTGTGTGTAGTTGTGTTTGTGTGCGTGTGTGTGTAGGTGTGTGCTTGTAGGTGTGTGTGTAGGTGTG
This sequence comes from Petrolisthes manimaculis, assembly GCA_034508575.1. Lineage (NCBI taxonomy): Eukaryota > Metazoa > Arthropoda > Malacostraca > Decapoda > Porcellanidae > Petrolisthes > Petrolisthes manimaculis. The sequence continues at coordinate 47,287 of JAWZYT010005431.1, forward strand.
TATATGTATAGGTGTGTGTGTAGGTGTGTATGTGCGTGTAGGTGTGTGTAGGTATATGTGTGTAGGTGTGTGTAGGTGTGTGTGTCAACCCATCACCCCCACGCTAAATAATTCTCTCAGCATCAAACCAACTAAATTACTCTGTGCAAAACTAATCAAACCAGTCCTTTATGCAACTCCAAAGATTGCAATGAAAAATTTATCATGCAAATTAAACTATCAAGCGGGGTATTTATGCAACGAAAAAAAAATGAGCCGTAGGCAAAATATGAACCATAATAACATGTAAGGAAAATATTGCAATCTGGCTCTCAATGAAATAAGCAAAAAAAATAATAATAATAATAATAATAATAGAAAAAAAAATGTATGCATGCAGAAATCAAATACAGCTCATAAAAAAAATAATCAAGGGAAAAATATGTTAACCAAAGTTGATGCCTTAGTCGAGTCAAATTAATGAAAAAAAAAAAAAAAAGACATATCTCAAAGCAATTATTACAGCGAAGACTCTTAAAGAAAAATTCTAATAAATCCTCTTTATACAACTCAATAGAAGAACAATTACCGGAAACTCAGTGATGAAAGATAAAATATATGTGTATCTGTATTAATTCTTGTGTGTGTGTGTGTGTGTGTCTGTCTGTGTGTGTCTTTGTGTGTGTGTCTAAATCATTCTTGAGTGGGCGTGTGTGTGTGTGTCTGTAGGAGTGTGTGTATATAAATTATTCCCCCGTCTTTCGCCCCTCGCATCAGCTTCCCTTCTTTCCCCTCCACCCTCCTCCCCATCCTTCCTCCTCCTCCACTCCCCCCTTCACCCCCCTCCTCCTCCCCCTCCCCCATCCTCCCCTCTCCCTAAGGCTGGAGAGTAAAATTATGATTGAGACACAAATTAGACCGGGCGGGGAAAGTTCCAAATTTACAATGCTCGGTAAAGAAGGGATTTCACGCCGACCCCGCCACGTGAATTAAGGGGGTGCGGGAATAGGGGGGCAGGCTTGGGGGGGGGACTGTGGGGGGGGGGTAGGTGCGGGAATAAG
>JAWZYT010005432.1:0-34953 GCA_034508575.1 Petrolisthes manimaculis
AACCCCATCACCACCCTCTCCACCATCACCACCACCACAACATCAACCAACAACAGGCAAGCCACACAGAAAATTAGCAGCTTTTGCTATTCTTCCCCATATGAGTCAAATTGTCCTCTTCCTGTGTAGCGCCCAGACACTTCCTCCTCCTCTTACTCCTCCTCTTACTCTTACTCCTCCTCCTCCTGTCGTGCCTCTCTTGTAAACAACTTAGGACTGTGCGTGTTAATGTGGGCTAATGGGAAACCAACCCAATTGAGGATGAATGTTTAGAATAGATCATTATATAATTTGACGCCTAAGCGGATTATACGGGTTGTGTACATACATAAATACATACATAGAGTGTGAGGCTCTGAGAAGGGACTTTATTAATTGATATTGACTCTACAGGTGAAAAGTATATGTTTTTACTGTAATGTGTTTGTTGGAGTGGGCTACATTCATTTTAACACCCAGACGAATAAATAATCAGCATTTGTAACTCTATAGAATCATGAAATAATCACCAAATATTATAACATCTTTTCCTTCTTGATGTAAATGCAAACACAAAATAACGAAAACACACACCTACACACAAAATCACGAAACAGACACACACACACACACACACACATATTCACACACACACACACGCACACACACACACATAATCACGGAAAACACATGAAAATACACACACACACACACACACACACACACACACACACACACACACACACTTCCTGTTGTCATGATGAGACTGGGTGGTTGTGTATGAATTAAAGGGGTTCTTCATCATCATTTCCACAACACGTTACTAATTGTTACATTTAGCCTGATATCTAAATTACACCACTCGCATAGTTACACTCCTTTTAAACTTTTCAATATTAATACAGTAGTGTCTTTGCTTTTTCTCTCTCTCTCTCTCTCTCTCTCTCTCTCTCTCTCTCTCTCTCTCTCTCTCTCTCTCTCTCTCTCTCTCTCTCTCTCTCTCTCTCTCTCTCTCTCTCTCTCTCTCTCTCTCTCTCTCTCTCTCTCTCTAGCCTCTAAATATTGTATAAAGGGGTAGTAGTGTGTTGGTAATTCTGGAGCACCTGCTAATTCCTTCTATCTATTTCAAGCAACAACATCCACCATCAGTTTTGTCAATCTGGTCCTGTTTCCTGACATACATGCATTTATTTTGAGGGAGGAATCAAAGCGCTCCAATGTACCAAAAAGTGTATCACCTACCTACCTACCTACTTACCTACCTACCTACTTACCTACCTACCTACTTATTTCAGGCACTGGTGACGAAGGGAGCAGCAATAATAGGTATACTGTATAAAACAAATATTAGGTTCTGTGGTGAAAGTGAATATATAAAGTACCGTACACGAGAGCAATGACACGCCTGAGTTACGTGGGGGATATACAGTATATATATATAAATAAAATTGATAACACCTCATGATACACGCGTATATATGTCACCAGCACGCGATATGGGGCAGGTACTGTACACTCGGCTACCATAGTCTGTAACCCATGCACCTGAGTAGAAGCCCGAGATCTGAAGCATATATTGTATAGCCTAAAGGAGGTTTCTGAACAATAGGAACAACTTTAGGCTTCGACTGTACATCCTTTACCTCGTTGACAATAACCCGATTGAATAGGAATTTGGCGGAACTGTCGTAACCTCATCCGGCTTTTCAATGAGGGACCTGATACATATTAATCTAAAATGAAATTATATAAGGGCAATAATGATAATGGTCCATTCACACACATAGCCTATATACCATTGACGTCGTGTTAGTGAAATCCTTGACACATCAGTGACGTTCATTCACACCATCACTATCATCACTATTACCATCAATACTACTACTGTCATCCCCACCACCACTACCACTACTACCACCACACTCACCGCACCATTACCATCACCTCAATCTCCACTACCACCATCATCACTGTCACTTCTACTACTACTACTACTACTACTACTACTACTATTACTACTACTACTACTACAGCCGTCTATCCTATACCATTCTTATCCTATACTATTCAACACAGCTTGTTTGAAACTGCATGCTGTCCATATCATATTTTGCCTGGGATAAATTATAAAGAACAAATTTATTTCTAACCTTGCAGTTCAATAAAAAGCTCGTCATTCATGTTTATTCACAGTTCAAAATACTCGTCCCACCTTCCGACGTCAATTATAAAAAAAAAAAAGTTTAGACGAAAAATAAAAAAATGTGTACGATATTGAACTTGTGACCATCACTGATCGATACATCACTATAATATTATAACACGGAGAGTCAACACACGGTACTGCTCCGGATGTGTGTCAATATTGGCATCACTCAGTATCAAAGTAGCGATGATTTTATGTTTTGTTTTTTTCACTGACACATGCACTGATCATGAGTAGTGGAAGAGGCACTGACACGTCAAGGATATCCTATGTGTAAATGAACCTTAAAAGGGGGAAGTTTTGTGTTGGTAAATCTGGAGCAACCGAATCATCTAAACTATTCCAAGCCACAGAACACTATTATTTTTGCTCTTCTGGTTCTGTTTCCTGGCATACTTTGGAGGAATCATGGTACTTCAATATACCAAAAAAAAAAAGAATTACCGCCTGAAGGGACCCTATGATGTAATAAGAAAAGTGGAAGTGAGTGAGTCTTTTAAACATTACCACGAAACAACATCTATATTGAAGGAGCTTGTTTCGTGGCATGGTCAGGAGGAATCAGAAGGCTCCAATTTTCATACACGATCACGGGGTCCTTTAGGGAATTGTATACAGTTTAGGCATTTTGGGAGATAATGATTCCTCCAAACTATTCCCAGCAACAGGCCACTATAATTTTTTTTAAATCTGGAGGACTAGTGAGTCTCTCAAATTATACATATGCTGGGAAAAAGACTATACTAATTTTTTCTTTAACATTTTAAACATATACAATTTTTTTTTTTTTTTTTTTTTTTCGGTATATGTAATGCAAATTATACCAAAGATTTACACAATTTAGTGATTACCTGCAATTTATAAACACTGCATCGTGGACTGTAGGAGAGACTTGTATCTAACTTAATGTTACTTAAAGGGAATTGGTGCATTTTGGGCAGGAAAAAAACCCGCAATATATCAAAGAAACAAGAAAAAAAATAGTTCTCTTTCTCATCTCCCTCCCCCCCCCCCCCCCGTGTGTGTGTGTGTGTGTGTGTGTGTGTGTGCTGACGAGTGCAGTGTAGTGTGGTGTGGTGTAGCGTAAATATTCAATGTGTGTGTGTGTGTTGTAGCGTGAAAATTCAATGTGTGTGTGTGTGTGTGTGTGTTATGGGATGGGGACATGAGGGGTAGTGTGGTGTGGTGGCATTGGAGAGAGAGGGAGGGGGTAGGACCAGTCAACCAGTCAGTCAGTCAACCAGTCAGCCAACCAGCCAACCAGCCAACCAGCTATCTCACACCTCCATCTATCTTTAGTACCCAATTTAGTGTATAGCCTCTGTGGCTCTCTGTCTGTATGTGTGTCAGTCCTTTCTCTCTTTACACTTCTTTTTTCTCTCTCTTTCTCATTATATTTTAAATCTACCATTCTATCTCTTTATCTATTTATCTATCTACCTATTTTTCTGTCTGCCTGTCAATTTAGCTTCTATCTTTAATCATATAATCATTTTCATGTTTCTCTATTTCCCATTTCTCTTCTACATCCATTTGTATTATATCCTATATATATATATATATATATATAGTGTGTGTGTGTGTGTGTGTGTGTGTGTGTGTGTGTGTGTGTGTGTGTATGATGACTCTATTCAACCCTCCTTATCTACGACTCTCATTCGTTCTCACCACCTCCTCCTTCTTCTTCTCCTGATCCTTCCTCTCTTATTTACCTTCTACACCTTCATTATAATATATACCCTACCTCACTAATCATTCCCTGCTGTTCCCCTTCCTCTCTCTATATATCTTTTTCCTGGTACGCTTCCTCTCTCTCTTTCTCTCTCTCTCTCTCTCTCTCTCTCTCTCTCTCTCTCTCTCTCTCTCTCTCTCTTTATATAAATATATCATACACTTAAAAGGATAATATATCTACGATGCATGGTGTCTCAAATAAGATTCAGCATGGAGACACCGAATCCTCCAAACATCCTCCAACCTCTACCACGAAACAGAAACGCACCTCCGACAAGAAATGATGATCTGTTTCGTCGCGGAGTTTGGGGTAACCTAATAAACGTGATTGTCTTTTAATTAAGGGGAGAGTATATTTTTGGCACATCGGAGCACTTGATTCCCCCCAGAGTATGCCAGGAAACAGGAGCACATCAACAAAAACTAATGATGGCGTGTCGCTTGGAATAGTTTGGAGGAATCAGTTGCTCCAGATTTACGAACACTATTATTATATACCTGTGCTTGCTCCCTTAATTAACGTCCTTCCTCACGCAGTCTGACATTAATGCTTCATGTTAACAGATGTAACTAGTAATGAGTAACACCTTGGACTTGACTCACCCTTGTACTGTGAGAGAGAGAGAGAGAGAGAGAGAGAGAGAGAGAGAGAGAGAGAGAGAGAGAGAGAGAGAGAGAGAGAGAGAGAGAGAGAGAGAGAGAGAGAGAGAGAGAGAGAGAGAGAGAGAGAGAGAGAGAGAGAGAGAGAGAGAGAGAGAGAGAGAGAGAGAGAGAGAGAGAGAGAGAGAGAGTGTGTGTGTGTGTGTGTGTATAAGAGAGTAGGCTATATGTGGTGGTGTTACTCATTGAAGGAAGAGAGGTGAGAATTAAATATTTTGGTGAGCTGTGTGTGTGTGTTGTGGTGAATAACAGCCTACTATAGCTAAACTTATAAAGACACACACAAACACACTTCCATCCAACACACACACAAACACACGCATCCAACACATACACACACAACCACATCCATCCTACACATACACACACCGGACGCTTACATCATCATCAACAACAACAAACAACATTCATGCATTATTGAAGAGGCGGAACTTGGCTCTCTTTGCCGTCCAGGTCCGTGTTGCATTATTCTCCCTATTATTATTATCATTATTATTATTAGTTTTTATTATAATGAGGAATACATAATTAGGGAAGTATAAAGAGTCCTCCAAATTATGCCACAAAACAGATAATTTTACATACAGTAGATTGACAGTAACAGTTTCATATCATCATTTATTTTTATTTTTTTCTGAGGGTGTTTCATGTAGCTAGTGGAAGGTGTTAAAGGACGAAGGACACTGTTGGTAAATCTGGAGCCAATGATTCCTCCAAGCTATTCCAGGCATCAGGATACCATTACTTTTCTTCATCTGGGTCTGTTTCCTGGCATACTTTGAAGGAATTATGGCGCTCCAGTCTATCAAAAGGACTATTGTTTGTGAGTGTAGAGTTTGACGCCTCCTGGATGGTTACATGTGAGAGAAGACTTGTAAAACATTTGGTCTATTACCCTACCCTAAACAATCTTACCCTATACCCTACCCTACACTACCTGATCTTCCCTATACCCTACCCTACCTGACCTTCCCCTACCCTTCCCTACCCTACACTACCTGATCTTCCCTATACCCTACCCTACCCTACCCTACCTGACCTTCCCCTACCCTATACCCTACTCTACCCTACCCTATACCACTGTCTTCCCTGCCTTATCCTTCCCCTTATAGGCCCTATACTTCTATGGACATCCCTACCCTACCCTAGTTTTTCCTACACTACATTACCTTATACTCTATTCTACCCTATCCCTAACTTTAACTTGCCTTATCCTAACCTATTCTTCCCTACCTTACCCTATTCCACTCGTATCTATCTCAGGCATCAGTATCTCCCCCCCCCCACTCCCTCTCTCTCTCTCTCTCTCTCTCTCTCTCTGCTAAGGGTGGTGAGTAGATACCCATCAGTCTTTGAGGCCATCTGCCCCTCCCACTCACCTATACCCCATCCCTACTATCTCCCCAGAGCCGTATAATAGAAGAGTTTGGACAACCGTTCTGCTGGGCGCCATCTTGCAGCGAAATGTCAGTGAGCGGCCGTATGAAAACAATAGCCAGACTACAAACATTAACTTCCCAGCCTTTTATTTCAGAATAGATTGTTTAAATATATAAATACACATGTATATATTATGTACATGTGTATGTACATATGACTTATTATAATGATAGTAGTCTTTTAATGTATATAAATGGGAAGAAAGACAATGAAAATCCAACCAAGGCCTCCCCTATATCCGCCTAGCAGTAAATTGGAATAGTTTTGTTTATACTAAACCAAAGCTGCTATATAGGTCCCTGTATGTTTTCATTGTCTTTCAAACCATCTTATTTATATTACATTATTAATACATAATACGATGATGTAATATATATATATGTATATATATTTTTTGTATTAATTAATTTTTTTATTTTATTATTATTTTTATTTATTTTTTTTTTTTCGTCGTCGTCACAGCCGTTGCCGCCGCCGCCGCCCCGCCACCGCCGCCGCCGCCGCCGCCGCCGCCGTTTTTTTTTTTTTTTAATATATATATATATATATTTTTTATTCTATTTTTTGTAATAATTAACTTTTATTATTATTATTATTATTATTATTTTTTTTTTCGTCGTCGTCACCGCCGCCCCGCCGCCGCCCCGCTACCGCCGCCCCGCCGCCGCCGCCGCCCCGCCGTCGCCGCCGCCCCGCCGTCGCCGCCACCGCCGCCGCCCTGCTGCCACCGTCTCCGCCGCCGCCGCCCCCCTGCCGCCGCTGCAATGCCGCCGCTGCCGCCGTCGTTTTTTAATAATTAGTTTGATTTTTTTTAAATACTATATATATATATTTTTTTTTTTTTTAGTCACCGCCGCCACCGCCGCCGCTGCCATCCCGTCGCCACCGCCCCGCTGCCGCCACCCAGCCACCGCCACCCCGCCCCGCCGCCGCCCCGCCGCCGCCGCCGCTTTTTAATAATTATTATTATTTGTTTTTTAATAATATATATAAATTTTTGTTTATATATATATATATATATATATTTTTTTTTTTTTTTTTTTTCGACGTCGTCACCGCCGCCGCCCTGCCGCCGCCACCCCACCGCCGCCGCCTTCCCGCCGCTGCCGCCGCCCCGGCCTCCCCGCCGCCGCCGCCGCCGTCGCCGCCGCCTTCACCGCCGCCGCCACCGTCGTTTTTTAATAATTAGTTTTTTTTATTATTTTTTTAAAATAATATATATATATATATATATATATATATATATATATATATATATATATATATATATATATATATATATATATATATATATATATATATATATATATATATATATATATATATATATATATATTTTTGTAATAATTATGGCTGCACACCATAAAACCAAAATCAAGGATCATCTCGAGATGAGCGGCACACAAACACTTTAGTCCATGAGCGGCACACAAACACTTTAGTCCATGAGCGGCACACAAACACTTTAGTCCATGAGCGGCACACAAACACTTTAGTCAATGAGCGGCACACAAACACTTTAGTCCATGAGCTGAGCCTGGAACTTGAGAGAGTACCAAAAAGGTGAATAAATATTATGTGCACTTTCAGCAAGGTGGATGTCTGAAGTGTTGCGAAAATTGTATTCATGATGTATCGTAAATTTTTCACCGAAAATCGAGAATAAAGTAATAAAAATCGCAAGTCTTCAACTAAAGATCATATTAAGAGACTTCTAGTTGGTCTCATCTTATTCGTTTCTTAATTCTGCATCTTTTGGTGTATAATACATGCATATTAGGACACAAAATTTGCTTCATATTATGAGAAAAGTGAAGGAAAAGTAGACCAATTTGTAGTATTTTCTTACGACTTTGTTTACAAACTTTCTTTTGTTTCTGCCCAATCCGTATCTGGACGACGAGAACACAGATTCTACGTATTTGGTCAGTTCTCGTCACTGAAACCAAGCGCTCCCAAGACGGTCTTGGTACCCCAATCCTCAGCTTGGACGACCAGATGACGTCTTACGTGTACTTTCTTAAGGCAGCCAGGGTACTGAGCAGGTGAGGTGTCGCTGCAATATGGCGCCCATATATCAGGTGACCTGTCCTCGGCCAATCACAGGCCACCGCGCGGGGTGAGGTCTAAAACGGAGTTGTCCAAACTCTTCTATTCTACGGCTCTGTGTCCCCCTTCCTCCCCCCAACCCCCCACCCTTTCTTCCCCGGGGTGCAGTCCTTCTCACCAGCCTTTAGCCACGCTCACCACACATACACACACACACACACACACTCTTACAAAACACACAAACACATCATTACAGCACATAAAATTCACGCCTCTACCACATGTGCACCACTATTCCCGTACTATGTCTATGTACACACACACACACACACACACACACACACATTTTAAGAGCAGATCCATTCGCCGACACACAAACACTTCAGTTGCTTAATATAGATATTTTCACCCCATATATAGACAAGCATGAGCACATATAGATTCTAATAGTCGGTCAACACACACACACACACACACACACACACACACACACACACACACACACACACACACACACTAAGCAAACACCCGTAACAGTTATATGAAAACCACAAGTATGTATGTACAACCAACCACAATGTATGTATGTACACCAAACCATGCACATGTACAAAATATAAGCATAGTTGAACACGCTCTAAAAGAAAAACACACACACACACACACACACACACACACACACACACACACACACACACACACACACCATCCTCAATACTGACTTCTGCCGCTGATGTCTCCTATTTGGCACTAAGAAACTTGATATTGGCAGAAATAGTTTACCCTCTTTCACTTGGGCTGTACCACCCATTCATGTGTCCAACTGTACCAAAAATGTGTTACCCTTGAAGTGGATATTCTTTTGTTGGTAAATTTAGAAAGACTCTTGATTCCTCCAAACTAAGTCACGAAACTGATCCCCTATTATTTCCCTGGGAGCGTCTGTTTTCTGGTGTACTTAGGAGGAATCAGTAGCCTTTCAATATAGCAACAAGCGAATCCCCACTTAAGATTATTAAGTTGTGCTGAGTTTAGGAAGACTGGACAGCATTCTGATTTTCTCATACGGACCAGTTGGCTCTTATAAAGTCACACACGCTAACCACAATACGCCTCACTTCCTCCTGTACACACACACACACACACACACAAAACAAAAAACAAACCACTGGTGTGCGAACACACATACATACACACAATGCAAACATAGACAAGTACGAACACACAGACACACACAGACACACACACACACACACACACACACACACACACACACACACACACACACACACACACACACACACACACAAATATAGATACAGACACACACAAACAGAGAAGGGAGTATTTATGGGAGGATATATCCCAGAGGCAGCCATCATCACCACCACCATTAGTTCCCATCACCACCTTCACCACAGCCACCTCATACCTCCAACACCTCCTTTCTCTCTGTCCTCCACACCTCAACACACACACACACACACACACACACACACACACACAAACACCTGGCTCCACGTCTTTAATAATATAATAAATTATATACAATATGTTATATATAAAAATATGTAATATATAAAATGTATGACACCAAATCTCAGTATTACACAGGACGCACCCCATAATTTTGGCATTTTATGTCTCAGCAAAAATTATTTCATCCGATATTCATGAACTGAACATGTGCTCCATTTGTTGCCAGGAGAACGTCTAAAATATATACGTTTTCATGTCATAAAGGAAGGATGACTGTATATACTCACTCTGTACATAAGAAAAGGAGAATTGTATATACTAATTCTGTACAATGTTATAAAGGAAGGAGAACTGTATAATTATACTCACTCTGTACAATATCATAAGGGAAGGAGAACTATATACAGTATACGGTACTAACTCTATACAACTAACCAGAATTCTAAGCACACACAAAGTCACATGCACAATCCAAAACATAAGCACACACACACACACACACACACACACACACACACACACACACACACACACACACACACACACACACACACACACACTCCAATGTATTCACCATCAAGCCACTCCCTTCCACCTCTTCTCAATTTTTTTCTTCACCAGCCAAGGTCCAATCAGCCTTCATTAGCGAGACCCCATAAAGGAAGGAAGGAAGGAAGGAAGGAAGGAAGGAAGGAAGGAAGGAGTCAGGTGATGTGATGGAACTGACTCGAGAGAAGGAAGCCAGGTGAAGACAAGTCAGGAACGAAGATATTAATGAAGGAAGGAAGGAAGGGAGGGAGATTGGTAGGTAGGTAGGTAGAAATGGTGGAAGGAAGGAAGGTAGGTAGGTAGAAATGGTAGAAGGAAGGAAGGTAGGTAGGTAGGGATATACAGTACGTAGGTAGGGAGGTAGGTTTAGTTAGGCAAAAAGGAAGGATGGAGGAAGGTAGAAAGGGTGGCAGGAAGGAAGAAAGGAAGGTATAGGCCTGGTAGGCTATATAGGTATATTAGGTATATAGTTATATTAAGGATAAATGTCACATTAACATTATGTATGTATCAACAGCAAACATGTATATATACAAGAAAAGCATAAACACACACACACACACACATACACACACACACACGCCTGAATGATCACAATCGAACAGGTGCTGCTATGATTAATGTGGCCAAGGTGGGAATCACAGTCCACCTCAAACGTCAGTAGTGTGTGTGTGTGATTGACTATGTGTGTGTGTGTATTGTGTGTGATTGACTATGTGTGTGTGTGTATTGTGTGAGATTGACTATGTGTGTGTGTACGGTTAGCCACAGGAATTCGTACATACACTGCCGTCTAGGAGAGAACACACACACTACATGCATACAACACGCTCTCTGATACAGACCTTATAATACAGTATATACACTTGACTCTCACAACACAAGACGGCATTAATGAACACAGCTAAATTATACACTGACCTACCGTCCGTCCTCTGTGTTCCCATTTAAAGGACCCTGTGATGAAGTAAAAAATTTGGAGATAAAGGAGTTCTTCAAATATTGCCACGAAACACCACCTATATGGAAGGAGCTGGTTTCGTGGCATGGTCAGGGGGAATTAGAAGCCTCCAAGTTTCATATACGATCACGTTACTTATAGCCTACTCTCCTTCCTTCAATAGGCCTGTGTATCGACATAATTATTTTAAATGTGAACTATTTTGTGATTAGTTTTTCTTAATACATTTTTTCCAGGCACAGTCATGAATTAGTAATAATGATAATGATAATGATGATGATGATGATAATGATGATGAATAGTACCATTTTCCTTGCTCTTTCTTCATTCATGTGTATAAATTTAATGCACAATATTCTCGAGTGTGTCTAAAAGTGTATATAATAATAACAATAACCAAGTTCCTAAGGGTAGAGTATACTTTTGGTACATTGGAGTGCCTTGATTCCTCCAAAGTATGCTAGGAAACAGGGCCAGAAGAGCAAAAATAATGGCGTTCTGTTGCTGAGAATAGCTTGGAGGATTCCGTTACTCCAGATTTACCAACACAGAACTTTCCCCTTAGTCAATGGACTGCACATTTATTTTCTTCTTCTATTAATTAAAGCAAATGTTTGTTTACCTTCTCACTTAAAAATTACCAATATTATAGAACAAACAACTCCCTACAACACTCACTTTGTAATATCGTAGCCTAAATTTATGTAGATTTAAAAATGATCATGGCAAATAGACAACGAGAAGAAAAGATGGCAAGATACCGAAAAAGAAACACACAATCACGAGTATAGATAAAAATTCACCTTATAGACTTCATCCTTTTCACGTTGCTTATATATACATTCCGTGAAATAAAATTAATATCATGTATATGTGTGTTAAATCTTTCGTCAACGTGGATTTCTATCCTTGCAAAAAAAAAAACCTTTCCTTCCGTCGATGTGGATTTCTTCCTTAGCAAAACCATCACCCACCTTCCTTTTTTATTTTATGAACGATGAAACGAGAAACAAACATTGGAACCATGAGCGAGTGTCGGGGAAATATTATTATTTTTTGCTCGGGGAAGTAAGTACAGAGGGAGGGGAAGGGGGAAAAAAAAAAGAAAGGGGTATAGCCTAGGTTGGTAGGTATAGCCCCTGGAGATATAAAGAATAATAAAGGACACGACGACGATATCCAGTTCCAATTCGCACCGAGGTGGGAAGTTTGCTCTCTTCTTCACACACACATTCTTGAAACCTACTTGTCCCACTAAATTGGTTGGTGGGTGTATCAGATTGCGGGTTCTCTGGTTACAAGGGTGTTAGCACGGATTATCCCCTTGTCCTTGTTCACCCGAGTAGTAGTGTCCTGTGTCGGTCATTGAAAGCAGAGAGAGAGAGAGAGAGAGAGAGAGAGAGAGAGAGAGAGAGAGAGAGAGATGTTGTTGATGTCCTGATGGTATAGCATATAATATTATAGGTTATAGGTTATATATTATAGTTGAATTTACGGAGTGACTCAAATTTTCTTGGCTGGTTGGCTAATAGGAGAACCAAGATCAAGAGAGTAGCGGTAGCCTACTGGGAATATTTCTTGATCTTGAGGGGAACTGTTAACTCCTACACACCATACGGCATGAAACAGAAACTATATATACCCTGCATGGTCATATGAGTAGGGGGATCAGTTTACTGTATTAGACTACACTGTTTGGAGAGTTGTATAGACTAACTCTAACTTCTTCCATATGCACAGTTAATACCTCATTAAGGGATGAGACTATTATTTCTATTTATAGTGGTGAAAGGGAAGGTTATAATTTTATTTTATAGTGATTCCTCTAGAGTAAGCCAAGAAACATACATATCGCCTTTTAGCAACACTGAAGTCGTCTGTTTCTCGGCATGGTATGGAGGAAACCAATGGAGGAACCAACAACAAGAGATTCTCCCCTCAATTATAAGCTTATATATTATTTTCCAGGAAGGCAAGAGTACGGCTGAGTGTTTGTCCAAGGTAAATATAGAAATATAGAAACACACACACACACACACACACACACACACACACACACACACAATCCGTCTCCATTTAAAAGACATTAGTGATTCAGTGAGCCCTCAGCACCCTTGTTCTCCTCAGCAATTACTGGCGGTCTGTGTGTCTGTGTTTTTTTACCCCCATCTTCAATTTTTTACCTCTGTGTTTGTTTCATAAGAGGGTATGGATATTTTTGGTACATTAGAGAACCTTGGTCATTCCAAAATATGTCAGGAAACAAAACCACTTCCTTCTCCTCCTCTTCCTTCTTCTTTTTCCTTCTCCTTTTCCTTTTCCTACCACCCCTTCCTTTTATTTCTTCTCCTCCTCCTCCTCCTATTCCTACCACACATTTTCTTCTTCCTCCTCCTCCTCCACTTCCTATATTCCTACCACACCTCTTCTTCTTTCTCCTCCTCTTCCTTTTCCTCCACCAATTCCTGATCTTCCTCTTCCACCTCTTCCTCCCACACCTCTTCTTTTTTCTCCTCCTCTTCCTTTTCCTCCACCAATTCCTGATCTTCCTCTTCCTCCTCCTCCTCCCACACCTCTTCCTCCTCCCCCCACACCTCTTCCTCCACCTCCTCCTCCCCCCTCCTTAACTTCTCTGTCTCTCTCCCTGACAGCCAAACCCTCACCACCCCAGGGAGTCCACCATCACCTTCTTAGTGACCACAATAGTAAAACCAACACCTGGGTCAGTAATAAGGCCATTCTCTCCTCCTCCTCTCCTTCCCTCCCTCCTCATGTCTCTCCTTCCCTCTATCTTCTCTCCTCCTCTCTCTTTTCTCTCCTTCCCTCCCGCCTTCACTCTCTTCCCTCTATTTTCCCTCCCTCCCTTTTGTTCATTCTCCACATCTCTCTCCTATCTGTCTCTTCCCTACCTCCATTTCGTTCATTCTCCACATCTCTCTCCCATCTGTCTCTTCCCTATCTCCCTTTCGTTGACATCTACCTCTCCTCCTCTTTCTTTACGTTTATTCTCCACAGCCTTCCTCCTCCATTCTCTTCCTCTCCTCTCCCCCTCTCCCCACCACCTCCTCGTTTCTCCCCTCTTTCATTCATTCTCCACGGCCTTCTTCCGCCATTCTCTTCCCCTCCCTCCTTCCCTTCCTCCCTCCCTCCGTGCGTCGCTTCTTGTTTGTTCTCCTCTCACTAATCCTTAGTCGTGAGTCGGGAAGATCAATATTGTAGCTTAGCATCTCCCCCCTATACCACCCACATCTATGCTATAAAGAAAGAGGATATGTAGAGGATACAAAGAGGATAGAAAGAGGATAGGTTTCTTCTTTCTCTTACTATTTTTGCATGACAATGAAATCCGTAGTGTACGTATACTTGGCATGTACACACACACACATACAGTACACACAGAAAGAAAGAAAGAGAGAGAGAGAATGTGTGTGTAAGAGAAAGAGAGAGAATAAATAAAGGCTGAACAAGAGGGAAAGGTGGATAATGGAGACAGGACAGGCATGGCTAACAACAGATAGGTGGTGAAGGTGACTCACTATACCATTTCACAGCCTAGACAATCATTTCTAAAGACGGACGTGCAGAGGAACCGACAAGCCAATCTAAAGAGGAGGTGGATGGACATGTTGTGGCCGTCACTAATTATCTACAATAAAAGGGGGTGATTCGGAGGCTGCAAAGTCCTCCTAGCCTAGCCTACCTACCTGCCTCACCAAACACCCTATAATATAGCCTACTGTCTGTGGTTGCCTGTGTCTCACCTTTAATGGAGCAATCAATAAATAGCCTTCACTTTCCAGACAATATCACGGTCCCCTCGATTATAAATACTAAAAATACTATTACGGTATACTATAAATACTAAAAATACTATAAATACTATTACGGTATACTAAAAATACTATAACTACTATTACGGTATACTACAAATAATAAAAATACCATTACGGTATACTATAAATTCTAAAAATGCTATTATACTATGAGAAATAAATAAGTTAACTCCCTGACTGGCCGTGGTGTCTATTTTTAAAGGAAATAGGCCTATATATTTTTGGTGAAATGTTGAGGGCTACTGATTCCTCCAAACGATGCCAGAGACAAAGCATGCTATATAAACAAGAGCATGTATAGGATACCATATTTATTCCTTACACATCCCTGTCCACCCTCCTTTACCCAATTTCAATCATATTAACTACCGGTACATAATTATATTCCATGCACTCTATAATAGATAGATCTTTTCTTTACACATCCCTATTACACCCTCCTTTACCCTATTTCAATCCTATATAACACACGCACTATATATCTCTTCTTTACACATTCCTATTACACCCTCCTTTACCCTATTTCCATCCTATATATGCACTATATATCCTTTTTACACATCCCTTTACACCCTCCATAAGCAAGCGTAGGATAGAATAGGATTTCCTTAAATTAAAAAATATAAAGTTGAATTTATTAATCTCATTGACTGGACACCATCACCATACCAGGTCAGACTCTCCCAGGTCAGTTGAGGTCAAATTCGGATTACAGGTGTCAGGTGTCGTGTTGACCTGGGCTGCACCTTCCATGACCTGACTTTTTTGGGCTCGTGTGATCTGAGGTCGATAGTGGCTTTTTTTTTTTTTTTTACCTTTCTGTCCAGGCTATATAGGCTACCTCTCCCTGATTCTGTCTAACCTCTCCCTGCTTCTGTCTAACCTCTCCTTACTTCTGTCTACATCTGTCATTTTAGGCTACCTCTCTATCTATATACTGTCTAACTACCTACCTACTGTACATACCTACTTTTTACTGTATTCCTGCCTATCTAACTACTTACTGTCTATCTGTCTGTTTGCATGCTACTGTACCATACTATACTATATTGTACTGTACTAGGTCTATCTGCTGTCTATTGGCTCCTGTCTTTCTATTTGATTCCCCACCTACTTACTACCTGTTAATTTGTCTACCCACCTATATACCTTTTAATCAGAAAGTGTAAAAAAATAATCAAGATACTTCCACAAAAAGAAATTTAAAGCTGCAAAAATAATGGAACTATAATAATGATAATAGATAATCCCAAGGAAATCTATTCAGACTCTATTTATCATCAATTTACATAGCCAAGCCAATGGGATTTTTAAAGTTTGCATTGTCCTCCCCCATCACATGCATCATGATTAATTACAGACGACTGTACTCATTCGCACCTGGGGAAGCAAAAGAAATAGAACGTCGATCTGACCTGCCCTGACCTGACCTGACCTGACTCGATGCTCACTGGAGAAGCGACCCAGCCATAAGCCAGTCACACCTTCATCACACACAAAGGTAAAACCAACACTCTTAACTTCCTTCCTTCCTTCCTCTGGACCTTCCTTCCTTCCTTCCTCTGGACCTTCCTTTCTTTCTTATCATTATTCTTTCTTCTTTATCTTCTCCCATTCTTTCCTACTTTCTTTCCTTTCTTCTTTATCTTCTCCCATTCTTTCCTACTTTCTTTCCTTTCTTCGCTTGTTTCTTCCATCCTTCCTTCCTGCTTTCCCCATTCCAGCCTTTCTTCGTCATCTTCCTTCCTTTCTCCTTCCTTTCCTTCATTCCTTCTATTCCATAATCTAGCCGTGTTTTTTCTTCAAAATATAGCACCTATATATACTTTAGCTTATAAAACTGACATTACCAAACCAACAAAAACCATAATAACACTACCACCAAATACACAATACCAATACCATCTACTTATCACCAACACAACCACTATAAAAAAAAACATCATCTATCCTTCCCTCTCTCCATGGACGAAAATTCTCCTTCTCCACCGTGACCTCCATCCGTGCTATGCCTCTTCTCCTTCCTCCCCCTTCCGTCTTTAATCTCGTCAGATAATCACCCAACGTGACAATTCGCACTAAGTCTCTTCCTGTGAGCTCCCCAGGTGCTCCGCCTTTGGGACCCTTAATGGTTGAGGGAGGTGGCCCATTCTCCCTACACACTGTACTTATTCTCAGGTGGGAGAACCAAGGACGGTGGGGGGAAGGAGAAAAGAGACAGACAGAGAGAAGTAGGTGTGGCTGAATGAATAGTGGTGGTGTGGGGGATGAAAGTGGTAGAGATGGGAAGGGCCATTGAGAGAGAGAGAGAGAGAGAGAGAGAGAGAGAGAGAGAGAGAGAGAGAGAGAGAGAGAGAGAGAGAGAGAGAAAAGTGGTGGAATGAATAGTGGTGATGTGAGAAAGAGTGTGATGTAGATGAGGATTGACAGTGAATGAGTAGACGTATATATCATAGAGGATTGAGAAATGGTGATGTTGAAGTAGTGGTGACGGATGATGAGGAGTTACAAGGACAAGCAGTAACCAAAACGGTCCTCCTATAAATACCAAGGAAAAGGAGCCTACAACATACGATCCCAACCACAGAGAGTCTGTTAAAGAAGGTACTATATTATTCCATGGTACCTGATTTTGTTTGCATTCCAGTGTTTATAATATATGGTGTAAATATTTGGGGTATTTTGTTTTGGACTCAACTGTATTACAAAAAAATAAAGAAAATCAATATTGTATCCGATACAGTACATTTTTTGAAAGTAGAAACAATAAGTAAACTAATATAAAACATATATATAGTAAATAAATAATTACCGATATATACCGTAAACATATAATTACAATACATTAAATTAAAAGTTTTAAATTGATTACTGAACGCGTATTAATAGTGAATAATAAATGTTATTGACGCAGCACACTGGACCATACCAGATGACATACAGGATCCTCCCCATTATCCTTATCTGATAACACAATAGATAGTAATAGAGTAGGTAGTGTACAGTCGGGATACAAAGTCGTATGTGTGTCTCCTCTCTGGTGGTATGATGGTGAACTTAGAGAAGAATATCTTAACGAGACTTAACTTTTCGTAAACAGTGAAATATTCCTTCGGTGTACAAAGTTATGTGTGTCTCCTCTCTGGTGGCATGATGGTGAACTTAGAGAAGAATAATTTCCTGAGACTTAACTCTTTGTAAACAGTGAAAAATCCTGCAAGAAGAAGAAATAGACACGTTTCATTCAGGACAATATCATTATCAAAGTTCATCATCCTACCAAAGATACATAATACTACTTTACCTTAATTACCTTCACTATTCTACAAAGTGTATCCGATAATGTGGGTCTGTGTAGGATAAATACCAACAGTCTGTTCAGGTTTGGGTCTTCCCGAAACGTTTTTGTCTACTTTATCATATTTTGTCGATGAAAATAAAATTTGACAGATTAACATAACTTGATATAATAAGCAGCGTAGATATATAATTAGTCCTAGCTCTGTAATCTGACAGTCTGTATATTGGTATCACATAATTTGACATAATGAGTAATACATTATTATTCGAGAAGAGATTGCAACCAGAAAAATTGTGAAAATATCGTACAAATTATAACCCCGAACCGAGTACATTTGGGTGAACTAATTGACTATCCGTTCCTCCCCTGACATTAGCCAAGTACCGCCAAATGGCCCACTTCCTGACTAACACGAGTCAACCAACCACCATCGATCGTTACCCCTCCCTGGATAACTAGGACGAGGGGAGGAGAGGGGAGTGTTGGGAGGAGAGAGGGGAGGAGAGAGAGTGAGAGAGAGGAGTGTTGGGAGGAGAGGGGAGTGAGGGGAGGAAGGGGACGAGGGGAGTGTTGGAAGGAGAGGGGAGTGAGGGGAGGAAAGGGAAAAGGGAAGTGTTGGGAAAATAGGGGAGTGTTGGGAGGAGAGGGAGAGAGCAAAGAGGGAAGTATTGGGAGGAAGGGGACGAAGGGAAGGGATGAGGGGGAGTTAATAGGGTTGTTTAGCTGGGTCAACAAGCACATAAGCGTTTACATGCCGTTCGCTGCGGTTGGTTGGTGATGTGTGGTGATGGTGGGGGTGGGGTGTGATGGTGGTGGGGGGGGGTTGGTTGGGGGGCTGTGGTTGGTGAGGAATTGTGGTGGCTGTGTGTTTGGACAGCTGTGGTTGGTTCAGGGGGATATTGGTTGTTGTTGTTGCTGCTGCTGTTGTTATTGTTACTATTGTTGTTGTTATTGTTATTATTGCTACTATTATTGTTGTTATTATTATTATTATTGCTGCTGTTGTTGTTATTGTTATTATTGCTACTATTATTATTATTATTATTATTGCTGCTGTTGTTGTTATTATTATTATTGCTACTATTATTGTTGTTGTTGTTGTTATTATTGGTGTTGTTGTCGTTGGTGGGGGTGGGGGTAGGTAGGAATGAGTGAGTGTGGGCAATCTCTCTCTCTCTCTCTTTGATGGTTGACAATGATCGTGGTGGATATAATTAGATTTAGTACAGTATGCTTGTATAGAAGAGAGACGCAGATATTACAAGCTGTCAACATTTAAGGGGGCATTTTATATCACCACCTTTCACAATATAGGAAAAATAATATAGATAGGCTGATGAGTGGATGAGGTGGAGGTGCATGGTCCGTGTGTCTGTAAGTGGATAATGAGAGCTAATTGGATAATAGCAGTTACGGCGGCCAATGTAGTTAGCTGAGGGTCGTTAGTGGCTCGGGCTAAGTACCTTCACTCGTGCTGGCAGGATGAGAGGGTATTAAATAAGTGACGCTGGAGGTGTGGAAAGTATAAAGAGAAGGAATTACACGTGTACTGTGACAGGAAGCTAAGTTGTTAAATACGTGAATGTAGAGGTGTGGAAAGTTTAGAGAGCAGTATTAAATTTGTGCACAGTGACAGGAAGCAAGGGCCGCGGTATTCACAAAATATTTTAGAGTTTGCATTTGTTCGTATGTTTGCAATACAGACTTCACCACAGTGTTTCAAGCTCATTTCGAAGCAGTGAATGATTTTGCTATTCTATTAGTATGAGTCTTTATATACTATGATTTCGAAGCAGTGCCGAGTTCTAGTTTTGCCATGAATAAATACTTACGAACAAAATTTTAACTTAAGAGTTTACTTTATATTTGTGATTACCGACCCAGGGAATTAGATGAGGTGGAGGTGTTGTAAGTAGGCCTATATAGAGAAGGAATTTCAAGTAGGCTACACAGTGAGACAAACAAGAATGGTGTTCGTGTCTGGAAAATAAGCCTGAATAAGTAAGTACTGTAGTGTCCTCTGCAACTCAGAACCACTTATAGACTGTGTAAAACTCGAAACAGAAATAATATGTGCACCGTAAATAGGCTTTTAACTTAAGGAATAAGGGGGCATGCCTAATGCAGTGTTGGTTAATATGGAGCACCTAATTCCACCAAACTATTTCTAGCAACAGGGTACCATTATTTTTTGCTCATCCAGTCGTGTTTCCTGACATATTTTGGAGGAATTTAGGCACTTTAATGTACCATACGTATACTACACACCCTTTCATACAACACTTCCTTTGCTCCCTCTAATTTATAGGATCTGTAAAGTTACGGAGAAGTTGCGGATGAATGACGGGAAATTAGAGCTTATGGGAGCAATATACTTTAGGTACACACAATACATTAGAACGCCTTGCTTCCCCTAAACTATGCCAGGAAACAGAACCACGCGTACAAAAATAATGGTGGCCTGTTGCTTGAAATAGTTTGGAGGAATCAGCTCCTCCATATTTACCAACATTGTATACTGCCCCCTTTAAGCTGAACAGTCACGCTAAATAATCCAACAACACTTTAAAAATAACCTCGATAAAATGATGTCAAACAACAGCAATTGGTCTGTAATGTATTGGTTCATAAGAATTCACTCCAATGGCTCACTTTTTATTCACCTGATGCAGGACTTACACCCGTAGTTTTAAAACATTTGAGGGCCCTTACTGGAGCTCTATGAACCCTCCAAATAATCCAGGCCACAAAACGCTTCAGAGTTTCGAATAGGGAATCTGTTGCCTGGAGTAGTTTGCAGGGTTCAGAGAGCTCCAGTAAGGGCCCTCAAATGTTTTAAAACTTCGGGACTTATGATCATGATTGACTCACTGACTGCTGCCTGTACACATACATGAGCTCTAGAGTGCTGAGTGAAAACTGTATGATGGATGTAACTAGTGGATGGATAGGGCCATTCATTGCATCTAAACAACACAATCATATCTTGTTGTGAACGAATGAACACTTTAGGGGGAGAGTATACACATTTGGTACATTAGAGAGCCTTGATTCCTCCAAACTATGCCAGGAAACAGGACCAGATGAACAAATCTAATGGTAGACTGTTGCTGGGAATAGTTTGGAGGAATCATTATCTGTACCCTCCCCTTAAGCGAGCGTGGTAATCTCTCGTAGGGAAACTGGAGAAACAGAGAAACTAAGAAACAAGACCAGGTTGACAAAAATAATGGCGTCCCGTTGCTTGAAATAGTTTGGAGGAATCAGTTGTTCCGAAAGATTTACCACCAACACTGTAACTAGCTGTATACCCCCATAAAAAAAACCCTTTTAAAGATATAGTAAGAAAATTGGGGGTTAGTGAGTCCTACAAACATTGCCACGAAACACCACCACCTATATACATTACAGGAGTTTGTTTCATGGTATAGTCAGGAGGAATCAAAAGCCACCACCAAGACTCATCCATATCCACGATCACATGCATGCAGGGTCCCTTAAAGAAACCCATTTGTAGCGCCTATGATGTGGTCGTGGGCAGGAAGTGGCTGAATGAAGGTTAGGGATAAGTTATGTAATGTAAGTATGTAAGTTGTTGTAATATTTTATGATGGGTAATGGTAGACTATATAGTGTAGTGATGACAGACTATAAAGACGCTGGGCCCTGCTATATACTGTATAGACTCGTGACTCCAAGGTTGCTGGACTTTGTTGTGCTTTGGTGTACATGCCTGATACTTTATGGTTCAAGGAGGAGGTGGGTGAGGGGAGGGTAAAAGTATTGAGACAGTCTTTTCCCAATTTCCTTCCTCCCTCTTTCGTTTTTGGTTCAAGGAAGAGGTGGGGGAGGGTTGGGGGATGTATTGAGACAGTCCCTCCCAGTCTCCCACCCTTCCTTCCTCCCTCTTTCGTTTTTGGTTCAAAGAGGAGGTGGGAAGTGGGAGGATGTATTGAGACAGTACCTCCCCAATTTCCTTCCTTCCTTCCTCCCTTCCTCATGCATGCACGGGGTGGATGAAAAGTAACAAACCAAGCCGATAGAATACTAGTATAATAGACAAATATATGTGGGTACAAGTATATATGAAACGTGTGTACAGAGGCGATGCGTCCTATTCTTTGCTTTGCTTAGTATGGGGCCCAGTTTGAAGTGTGTCGGTTTCAACTGTCCGCAACTGTACGCTAAGGGCAAACATTCCGAGAAAAATAAAGTCGCTGGCGGCAGACCTAAAGGGGACTCGATAGTATATTTTTTATTCCTCCAAAAGTATGCCAGGAAACAGGACTATATAGATTGAAGAAAAATAATGGTGGCCTGCATGTTGCTTGATATAGTCTGGAGGAATCACTTGTTCTAGATTTACTAACGTTGTACTTACCGACCCCTTAAGTAGACTCTATAATATTATACAGGTTGGAAAATTGATCCCTGGCAACCCTCACTTCACACACCTTCCATTAAATACCATAAAAGTTTTACACACGCCCCGCATAATCATTTCCATTTGCAGACGTCACCGGCAGCACCACCATATTCTGTGTTGAGGCTGCCAATCATCACACAACACCATCCTATTAACACTGTCATAATACCAGTAGTGACTATATATAACACCACAACACCACCTCTCACACACACCATTCATTCCATCACAACACCACCTCACACACCATCCCATTCATACCATCACACACACCACACTATTAACACTATCATAATACCAGTAGTGACTATATATAACACCACAACACCACCTCTCACACACACCATTCATTCCATCACAACACCACCTCAAACACACACACGCACACCATTCATACCACCACACACACCACTAAGTTAACACTGCCATAACACCAGATCAAATATACCACCATAACAACACACACACACCATTCATACCACCACACACACCATCTTATCAACACCACAAGGCACCAGACACACCACCCTATTCACACCACAACACCTCCAGCTGTTTAGGTTAGGTTAGGTTAGTTAAAGTATTTTTCTTCACACTGTTATGGTCAAAACTAAAAGGAACATCTTATAATATACTAGACGAACTTATTATTATTATTATTATTATATCGTTGCCACCTCCCTCCCTCTCCACCAACCCTTCACCACCATTCTTCAGCATCACCACCACCACCATCACAGTTATCCTTCTCTCTCCACCAACACTTCACCACCACAATAAATATTCCTCCCTCTCCACCACCATCACCACTACCAATTATCCCTCCCACTCCACCAACACTTCACCACCACAATTATCCCTCACCCTCCACCAACAACACCCACCACCTCCACCAACCCTTCACAATTATCCCTCCCCCTCCACCAACCCTTCACCACCACAATTATCCCTCCCTCTCCACCCCTTCACCACCATTCTGCCCTCCATCACCGCTAGACGCCTGACAACACACTAAAGCTCCTGAACACCTTCGGCTCCTCTTAGTAATCGGCCGACCACTAGGGAAAAAAAAATAAATAAATAAATAACACATACGTACACACGAACGCATACATAATACATACATATATACACACGCACACATACATGTACATACTCACTCGAACAGAAGCATATATATATACATACACTCGCACACATACATACATAATTATACACACTTACACACAAACACACACACATAGTTTACACAAACGAGCACGCACGCACACACATACATACACTAGCACACACACACACTCGCAAACAAATATACATAAACTCGCACACAAACTGATAACAATAACTACTGAAACCTCATCAAAAATTGAGGTAAAAGTAAAATGTAACTACTTAACATAAGGACCCAACAAAAATTTACACAATATTGAAGAAAATCGGGATGATGATGTTGTTGATGATACGTTATAAATTTACCTACTGTACGATGGAAATGGTATAGTGAAATGAAAAGTTGTTGTGAAAAGTTGGTGAAATGTGTCAAAATTATGGTCGTGTACAGAAAAAAAAATTTGAGATCCTAATGTGACCGCTATAGTGATGAAAATTACGAGAAACAATAACAATATCCTTCGACTTCTACACACCCCAAAGCAGCAGAGTTTTATGGAGATTCCCTTGTTGACTTCTCTGTGGATATCCCCTTTCTTGTCTTTTCAACCAGGAGAAAATGCAAGTACAGTACATACCGATATCTTCCATCTCCCTCGTTCAATTTCTTCTCTCTCGTTAGATGTAATGTAAGGCAAGACAAATTACACTAACACTTTAGCCTACACATCTGGGCACTTATCTGCAACTTGTAAATAGTGGAACGAACGAATTAAGACAAAAAGTGAATCTAAAACGACATTATTATTTAGAGAGGAAACACGTAGCCTAGTATACATCACGTTAAGATGTCACTATTATAACAAGTTCACTCTATCCACGCATGTTAATCAGTCCCGAGAAATCAGGCAGATCACTGTTGTCACTCGTAGAAAGGAAGACTAATTATAGATGGGGAAAAAAATAACCGGGCACTTGCCATTTATAAACGCAGAACATACCACTTCATCACATTCGAGCATGGTGTGTGTGAATGTCAGAGGAGGGAGAGGGAGGGAGGGAGAGGAGGGTAGGGAAAGAGAGAAAGAGAGAATATGTCATAATTAATTAACTAATGAGAGCTTTTATATATAACCGCATATAAAAATGATGAATTAATAACCACAGTAAATAAAAACAACGACAGTGAATAATTTTTAAAGTTTTACAAGACTGCTACCACTCTTTGTGGAAATGAGAACAAAGTAAGTCCAATAATATTTCTATACATCAATATGTCTGAACGATATGAAGTGGAATTGATGTTCACTGTAACCAAAGTCCTTCATCCACTGACCGCTAAACCCAGTCAAGATCCGTGCTAAGATTATGAGGTATAACATCAGCTACAAAAAAGTTAGGCTACCTCTTCCCTCAGATAAAATCACTAGTGTAGGGAAAATATAGAGTCAGTGGGTTGTCAATTCGTCTTGCCACAGTAATATGCATCATTATGTAAATCAATGCAAATCCTGAGCGAGTCTAAAAACGAGAGCATTGCCGCGTGAAAGGTACTGAACAATTAGTCCATTATATATCGTTCATTATCACAAACCCTCCATCATTTTTCTCGATTATGCAGCTCACAAACCCTGAATTATTTTTTTGTTTCCTAATTATGGTAACTATATGCACCAGCAAAACTTATATATACGTATGTTGTCAAATCTTATTATAACCAAGTGTTTTAAATAATAAGGAAAGTGTCATAAGTGCCGTGTCCTGTCAGTGGAAGCTATTATAGGCTTAAGTCGTTTCCGTTGGTGATGAGCGAACATTACTTTCTGAAGCTGGTGCACACACACGCCAGCAGACAGACGCCAGCTGAAATACAGTCACAGGTGTAAATTTCTGCTCCACTCACTCCGAGTCACAACACCCATGTAGCAGGACGTATCTGAATTAAGGTGTTTGTTTATACATCATTTTCCGTCTACTAACTGGGTGAAGAAAAGGAAATTATAACTATGTGCGGGTTTAAAACTTATTACGATACCAGCAGAAGCAATGATGTGGAAAGGGAGTGCAGACAGCCTTTTGCGCCTGACTGTGAGGTTTCCATTGCGCATGCCCAGGAGGATGTGTGAGGTTGAGAAGAGGGGGGGGGGGATAATATGGCAATAATGATTCGAGTACTGGCAGAAGAATAGGCCACTCATTTGATAGTTTTGGTCGTCACGGTACAGCAGAGCCACCTAGCGGTGATATGGAATCACTAACAACTGGCGCCTTTACTTACACAGGAGCGGTGTGAGTTTTTTAAACTTTTTAGGTTTGCTGAAGTTGATTTTGTGACTAAAATTGGGTTTACTTGGTGTTCAACAATATACTGTTTCACCAACTCTAAGTTAAATAAGGACTTATCAATATTCCGCTTTTAGAAAGATCCTGAAACAAGTTTTTACATAACTTAGTAAGCTACGGAATAGGCTATTACATAATTTGACTACAATGAATATATCTATTCATTCTATAGCCAGATAATTAATATCAAAGGTCCTGTTGGTTAATATAATATAGAAAATCAAACATATAAATTAATCAGGATAAAGGGAAGCAGGCGGGATCTGGAGTGTTGAACCCCTGAGGCCGCTAGAGGCGCCACCATCACAGCCAGCCGCAGCGACAACACCAAAATAACATTGAGTGGACTATCCTTCTGCCAGTACAAGAATCCTCGAAGGCAATCGGTACAAGAGATGCCAGTTAACTCCCAGATGGTTTAATTATTGCATTGTGAAGCAGCAGCTGTAGACGAAAAAGAATCTGATTGAAGACCAACAGAGAAAGAGGACTGTGAACCGTATGTATCAGTGTATAAAGTTCATTGTCGTGTTTCTCTTTTGGTTTAATGTATACTGGTTCGTTTCGTATCTGGACAATTCTACGATACATTTGTGCATCGAATCTTAAAAGTTCAATTAGTAGCATCGACAGTGATCACAGTCACACACGCGTTGTCTTGTCAGTGAATCATAGAAGCTGCTTAATTGGTGCTTGTGTGGATAAGAGGCAGATTAATTCATTTATTGTGAAATGTAGTGATGTTGTATGTGGATAAGAGGCAAATTAATGCATTATTGTATGTTGTGCGTAGATAAGAGGGAGAGGAATTAGTAGGTTTTTTGAGATGTCAATTAAGTGATATTGTGTGTGGATAAGAGGCAGATTAAATCATTACTGTCAGATGTAGTGATGTTGTGTGTGGATAACAGGGAGATTAAGTTATTACTGTGATTTGTGCGTGAATAAGAGGGAGAGGAATGAACTTTTCTGAGACGCAGTACGTGATTATTGTGTGTGGTTAAGTATAGTATATTTAATCGATTCTAAACCTAAAAAAAGATGCTTTTATACACTTGAAGCTATCCAAAGCTTATTTTGTACTGTACGTGTTTATTGATAATTATAAAACACATAGTGAACGATGCTGTAGTAAAGAGGGAATTCACTCCTATGACGAAAGTGATTATAATTGGTTTAAAAAGTTATTCGTTGAGTCAGTGAATAAATGATCAAGTGAATGTTATACAAGATATATCGTTGAGTCAGTAAATAAGTGATAAAGTGAATGTTGTACATATTATTTATCGTTGACTCGGTAAAATGAGTGATAAAGTGAATGTTCTACAGAGTTATTATTCGTTGAGTCAGTAAAATAAGTGTTAAAGTGAATGTTATACACAGATATCGTAGAGTCAGTGAAATAAGTGATCAAGTGAATGTTATACAAAGATGTCGTTGAGTCAGTGAAATCAGTGATAAAGTGAATGTTACGCAAAATTAATCGTCGAGTCTCTGAAATAAGTGATACAGTGAATGTTTTACAGAGATATCGTAGAGTCGGTGAAATAAGTGATCAAGTGAATGTTTTACAAAATTAATCGTTGAGTCAGTGAAATAAGTGTTAAAGTGAATGTTATACAAATTAATCATCGAGTCTCTGAAATAAGTGATAAAGTGATTATTGTACAGAGTTATTAATCGTTGAGTCAGTGAATAAGTGATGAAGTGAATGTTATACAAAATGAATCATTAAGTCAATGAAATAAGTGATAAAGAAAAACTAGGACCTACAGCCTAATAATGACAATCTACGCACAGGGTCGAGATGCTGTTTACAAGGAGATGAAGGTGAGTGTTAATAAATTTTGGTCATTCCATCAATAATACATCAAATTTAACTCGCTGGTTTTAAGAACTGTTCGTACGTGGATCGTTAAATTAGGCTTGTGTTGTGAAAAGTTTTAGTTAAGGGACCCAGTGATACATGTGGTCAAAAATAGGAGGTAAAAGAGTCCTTCAAATATTGCCACGAAACACTACCTATAGGGAAGGAGCTTGTTTCGTGTCATAGTCAGGAGGAATCGGAAGCCTCCAATTCTCGTACACGATCACAGGGTCCTTAATTAAGGGGATTATAGTTCCTTGATTCCTCCAAAGTATACCAGGAAACGGCACCAAATTAACAAAAGTAATGGCGTCTGTTGCTTGGAATAGTTTCACACATCCTCTCTCTCTCTCTCTCTCTCTCTCAAAAGCCTATAATCTCTTATTCTAACTCACGCACGCTCGCAAATTCACGCGCACAAACTCCTATTAACTCATAAATCTCTCTCACACACACACACCCAGATACCATTTTCCTTCACACGCCCACAAGACTTCATCTCCCTTCACACGCCCACACACCATTTACACACGCACGCACGCACACACGCAAAAGCCCACTCAAATACTTAAAGGGGGTTAATACACTATTGGTACATTGGAGCGCCACAGTAAGACAGGAAACAGGACCAGACACACAATAATAATGTTAACTTGTTACTTGAAATAGCTTAAAGAAATCATTTGCTCCGAAGTTGTCACCAACACTATGCTACCCTCTTAAGGACCCTATGATCGTGTATGAAAATTGGAGGCTTCTGATTCCTCCTGATAATGCTATAAAAACAAGCTCCATCTATATAGGTTATGTTTCGTAGCAACATTTGAAGGACTCATTTACGGTACCTATAATTTTCTGACTGCATCACAGGGTCCCTTAACACACACACACACAGACAGACACACACACACACACAGACAGACACGCACACACAGCTGCAGACACATTCGCCCCTTTTTGGTGGTTGGTGTCACGCATGTTCATCCCGGCATAACCAATCCTTCTTTAGTGTAATGGTTAGGTAGTGCGTGTGTGGATTCTCTTAACTCATGTTGCATATACAGTACAGTACATGCAGGCGAGGCTATAGCTCTCTGCACTCGCTCCCTCTCTTCCTTCCTTCTCCATTCCTTCATTTCCTTCTCTTCTTCCTTCCTTCCTTCATCTCCTTCTCTTCTTCCTTCATCTCCTTCTCTTCTTCCTTCTCTTCTTCCTTCCTTCCTTCATCTCCTTCTCTTCTTCCTTCCTTCCTTCTCCATTCTTTGTTCTTCTTTATGGTTTTCCCCCTCTCATGCTCCTTCCTTTTTCCCTTCCTGCCTCACCATTCCCTCTATATCTATCTTACACTCCAGTCTCCTTTCCTCTCCCTACCCCTCTATTCCCTTCCTCTTCCTACCCATCCCGTCCCTTCCACTCTCTTCTATACCCTCCCCTCCCATCCCCATCCTACTACTCCCCAACCCACCACCCCTCTCTACCCATCCACCCCATCCCACCCCTCCCCTCCCCTATGCGTGTTGACAACCCAAACCAACTCGGGACATTTGCAAGTCAATGTTCACAGGCTCTCTGAAAACAACCCGCCTCCTCCTTCATCCATCCTTTTGGTACATTAGAGTGACTCGAGTCCTCCAAAGTATGCCACGAAACGGGGACTGGGTTAGCAAAAATAATGGTACCCTGTTTTTTCGAAGAGTTTGGAGGAATCACTTACTCCAGATTCACCACCAACAACAAAACTCTACACTGTGTATCTCCTTAACTAAATTCCACATCGCGATCCCTGAGTCAGATTAAAGGGAAGGAAGGGTGACGTGTGGGCGAGGAAGGTGGTGAAGGGGAGACACAGCAGCAGATTCCTCCAAACAGTGTCAGAAAACAGACTATAATATATCTTTAGTACACGAGAAAAATATGGAGATGTCAGTTTCGTGGTACAGTCATGGAGGAATCAGTAGCCCTCAACATATTATTTATCATTGCTATAGTAATATATACGTACAGTACGTAGGTGAAGTGAAGAGGGATACAATATAGATTCCCCCTAATCGTGCCGAGAAACAGATGGTAATATATATATTTTTTATTATCTTTCTTTTAGCACCTGTATGAGTATAGGGAGGGAGGGATGTGTGTTGTTTCGTGGGACAGTGTGGAGGAATGGGTCGGTTGGTGTTGGCGTTCCAGAGTCGAGGTGTGAGAGTAAAGCCAGACATCAGGGCCTTAATGCCTTGTAATTTGCCGGCCCCGGATGAAGGACATTTGCATAGGAAATTGAGTGAGACGCGAGGGTAAGCTTGGGATGATGGGGTCGGTTCCTGGTCAGACCCCGAAGATTCTATAAATACTACTACAAAAAAAGTGTGGAAGAATCTGAAAAAAAGTGTACAAAAGGATCTAAAAAAAAGTATTAAAGGATCATTAAGTGTAAAAATGTGTTGAAAAGACATTTTAAACAAGTGTAAAAAGGGATCTAAAAATGTGTAAGATAGGATCGAAAAAGTGTACAAAATAATCGAAAGTGTAAAAAAAATATGAATGTGAGAAAATATCTAAAATTGTTTAAAATGTGAACCAAAAAGTGTTTAAAATATTCTAAAAGTGTGAAAGAGGATCTAAGAAAGTGTAAAAAAAAAAAGACCAAAAATCGGTAATTGCCGGTTGCTCTGGATTGGAACCTAATCATTAAGTATCTCACACTCACCACCGACTCATCCTACTCACACCACTCACTACCCAACATATCATTGAAATCTCCAGGCTCGTGCACTGATCGGAAAATGGAAGGGGGCTATATATATTTTTAGCTACGGCCTAAGCCGAGAGCTCAAGGTCTTATCGTAATTATTGTTCTTGTTCTTGTTCTTGTTCTTCTTGGGGCGACAACTTCTTAAAAGAGCTTCAACTGACTCACTCACTCATTCTTCTTGGGTCGACCATTTCTTAAAAGGGGTTCAACTCACTCACTCCCTCACTCACTCATTTCACTTGAATCATTAAGAGCCGGAGCTTTTGAAGGGTTTTCCTTCATGTTCTTGTTTTATGTATTCCCAAAGTGTGTATATATGATTCTGTTTTGTAGCATATTGTTTTGTATAATTTTGTTTTGTAGCATTGAAATTTCCAGGCTCGTGTACTGATCGAAAAATTGAAGGGTGCTATATATGTTTCTGTATTACCAAAGTGTGTATGTTTGATTCTGTTTTGTAGCACATGCAGGTTGGTGGAAAATGTATCCTCTAATGAGTCTAATGCATCCCCCAACAGCCACCATCACAATCCCATTCACACTCCCGGTCATCGTGGATAAATATCATGCATGAAGTCACAATGTGTACGACCAAATCATCTTAATGAGAAAACACTGTGGATTAACAAAATACAACTCTGAATCAATAATAAAAATCTGGAACCATAAATAAATCTGGAACCATAAATAAATCTGGAACCATAAATAAATCTGGAGTAATAAATAGATATGGAACAATGAATAAACTTGTAGCCATATAAAATTAATCTGGAACAATAAGAAAAATATGGAGCAATAGAAAAAATCTGGAACGATAAAATATTCTGGAATACGGTAATATTTCACGTCACTATAATATTCGCATTGCAATATAAAATGGGAACTAAGCGACGAAAAGAACTAAATCCCCGTCAAAGATAATAAAGTTTAATATTAATACCACCGTGATTCAGCCATTGGAGTGGATCTTTGGAATCAGTGTTATGGTACCGTTCAGCTAAGACTCTTATATAGGAAGTGACTGTGCACATCACATAAACACATGACGGTACTGTGCGCGTGAACCAAAGCCCCATAATATTGATAATGAGGAGGGTGTGTCCGCTAGTAGCATACCCCGTACAACTTTTCTCTCTATACTTGACGGAAACCTAGTCGCGTGTGTGTGAGTGGGTGCAAGATTGTGTGTGCAAGATCGTGTGTGTGTGTAAAGGAGGAACTATATGAGTAATGTTGTGTTATTTAGCCAAGTAAGGAGTTGTTGGTTCGTTAGTTAGTTAATTGGTTGGTACTTATAAGTTTATTCGCCTACTGTACCCTTGTTACCACCCAAGGGAACTTTAATCTCATGTATGTATGGCTTATTTGTGAAGTTTTTGTTTAATTAATAAGAAATATTTTTACTTGTGGGAACTATTGACAGGCTTCTTACTTCACTGTTATGTTTGTGTAATAAACACTATGAATTTACTACACCACAAACCAAATTAATACACTGACCTTTTAATTGACGACAGAAAACATGACATCAGGATTACTGTAAATTATTCAACTTATACAACAAAATAGTGTTCACGTGATGCTTCCATACAATGTGATTATCCTAATACTAGTCCACAGGAGGATTTAAAGTTCCTACTCTTGGGAGAGGAAACAGCCTTGAAATCCCAACCCACCAGACGGAATCCAACAGCTTCTGTGTTATAATAAACGGTGGGTGGTTGCTGGACGTGAATGTGTCTCTCCTATGATTTGCCAAGCTTGACTATACTTTGTGACGCCAGGCCTGATGTATGAGGCAGACAGAGTAGTAGGGTGGGTGGTGCGTGTGGTTGATTGTTCGCACACACCCACACACACACACACACACCCAACTATATAGCTCTTCATGGCTCACCTCCTTCCTTGCAGGTTTCCACTTCTACTCGTCCACACCTTCCTCGCTACATACATACATACATACTGCTTCTATTATCAACACACACTCTCTTTCTGCACTCTCAGTCTATCTTCTCATCAGTCTTCTCGCAGACATATCATTATATACATATCACACCTGATGTCACTGTAATAATTTTGCCTGCTGTACATTATGAGTATATACCGTATGTCATTATTTATACAAGACTGTGCTGTAACGTTTGTAATTCCTCCTCTCCACACTCCCCCCAACTTCCACTTCTTGTATCAGCACTTTTCCTCTCACCCAGAACTCTCATTCCAAATATTAATTCTTCATCTTTCATTCCCAATCTTCCTCACCCATCTCTCCCCAGGATCGACACCTTTCACCCACTCCTCAGTCCCTCCCTCCCTCGTAAGCAGTGAAGTAGAAGCCATGCAGACAAGCATCACTTTTCTCTCCTTCAGGGCTCACAGGTCTCAGAGATGCTGCTTCTACTCTGACCATTACCATAGTGTTTTGGTACGAGATGAGGGGGAAGATGATGTTAGTGGTGGTGTTAGTGGTGGTGGTGGTGGTGGTGGTGGTGGTGATGGTGGTGGTGGTGGTGTTAGTGGTGTTGGTGGTGGTGGTGTTAGTGGTGGTAGTGTTGGTATGGTGGTGGTGAAAAAAAATTGTGTTTGTAGAGGTGTTGCTGGTGGTGTTGATAAATAATTGGTGACAGTCGTGGGGGTAATGGTGATGATGATGGTGGTGATGGTGGCAGTGATTGGTTTAACATTGGGTAAAAGGGGGGGGGGAGGGGAAAAGAAAGTTTATGAAGGAGAGTGTTGGGTGTGAAGAAGAGAGTGTTAGTGTATGCAGATTGTGACTGTATAGTGTAGAGTTATTGATGGTGATGAAGATGATGACGATGATGACGATGATGATGCAAATATTGTTAATTATTATGGAATCATAAATGGAAGAATTGTGAATGGCTATTTAATCATAAGTGAACAGAGAGATGAACATGAAGTGAAATATAATCATTGTTAACTATGTAAAACATAAAAAGAATATAAAGCTTATTGTTTGTGGATATATTTTAGTTTATATTCTCAAAAGTGGTAGAAGAGAACACACACACACACACACACACAGTCTCTCCTTCACTCCACTACCCAAAATCATTTCGTCTTCCCAAACAAAACTATTTATCGCGGCCAAATGGATGGAGAAGCGAAGTGTCTTTTCCATATCACCGTCTACACACACACACACACACACACACACACACACAGTTTCTCCCTCGCCTGATAGAAAGGCCGATAATGTGTTGGATATAGGTGTCACTGAATGGGTGGGGTGTGAGGTTGAATGGGGTTGGGGGACGGTAGGGGTTGTTGGTTTGTGGGGGGTCTTGGAGATATGAGAATGGTGGGGGGTTGAGTGATGGTAGGGGTTGATTGGGAGATGAAATGGGTGGGGGTTGAGTGATGGTAGGGGTTGTTGGTTAGTGTGGGGGTCTTGGAGGTATGAGAATGGTGGGGGGTTGAGTGATGGTAGGGGCTGGTGGTTTGTAGGGGTCTTTGGGGGGGATGATAATGGTGAAGTTGAGTGATGGTAGGGGTTGGAGAGATGAAATGGGTGGGGGTTGAGTGATGGTATACATAGGGGTTATATGAAATGAGTGGGGGTTAAACATCGTGAAAAGAGAGGGAGAGGGGATGGATGTAATGTATTAGGAGTGGGAAGGGGAAGCATTGGATAGAGTGTATAGGGGGGAAGGAGGGGAAGATTTTGGAGGGTGGGGATGAGTGTAGGGGGAGGGAAGGGGAGATTATGGAGGGTGGAGATGAGTGACGGGGGGGAGGGGGAGGGGGAGATTATGGGGGGATGACTCTTCCTGTATATACATGCCTTGAGGTAGTAGTGGTGGGAGGATAAGAGGTGTTCTGTTAGACGAGGGTGAGGTATCAGTAGAGGGAATGAGGTATAGGATAGGGGCTTATATGTGTGTGGGTTATGTTGTGTTGTGTTGGGGGAGGGGAGTAGGGGGTGGGGGTGGACTACTACTACTACTACTACTACTACTACTACTCATTAACACTCATTACAAGCCAGCTAGAAATGTTCACCGGGGCCACAAGCTCCTGGAAACGCCGCTGGATTTTCGACCCTATGGCCCTGGAACACAAGGGCGCAATTGCCGATGAACCTGGAAACGGGGTAATGGAAAAATGGTAAGATTGTGCCGATATAAAAAGGCATAGAGGGGCGTCCCGATATACTTTTATCAGTGTTTGGTGGTCTAATTGATTATTTGTGTTTGGCGTACAGCGAGAGTGGCTTCTGACCGCTCTTTCCTACGACCACACCATT
>JAWZYT010005433.1:0-2500 GCA_034508575.1 Petrolisthes manimaculis
CTGTCATTCTTCCTCTTCCTTTTTCTCGTAAAAATGACACTTTTTTTCTTCACATTATTATCATTATTATTATTATTAGTGGTAGTAGTTGTAGTGGTAGTAATAGTAGTGGTAGTAGTAGTATTGTATTTTTATTATTGTTGTTGTTGTTGTTGTTGTTATTGTTGTTGTTTGTTGTTATTATTGTTATTGTTAATGTTACTGTTATTATTAATGTTGTTATTATTATTATTGTTATTGTTATTATTATTGTTATTATTATTGTTATTATTATTGTTATTATTATTGTTATTATTATCACTATTATATTTCACCACACACACACACACACACACACACACACACACACACACACACACACACACACACACACACACACACACACACACACACACACACACACACACACACACACACACACACACACACACACACACACACTTCACCACTTATATTCATTGTAGTTTTTCTCCTTCTCCCCACACACACACCACTCCATATCCTCATCTGTTATTCCCCTAGCAGCTTAGTTAACTGGGAACACACACAGACACACACTCTCTCTCTCTCTCTCTCTCTCTCTCTCTCTCTCTCTCTCTCTCTCTCTCTCTCTCTCTCTCCACTCCACACATTCAGTTTTTTCTCCCTTCCCCATTTTCCTTTTTTTTTTTTTTTTTTTTTTTTTGTTACTGTGAGAATCAAAGTAGGGAAGGGCAGAGTAGAATGGGATCTGATGACCATTGACTGTAAGAGGGGTGACGTGATTTATACTGATGTGTGTGTGTGTGTGTGTGTGTGTGTGTGTGTGTATGTGTGTGTTGTTTTTTGTGTGTGTTTTGGTTTCGTGTATGTTTTTGGGTTTCTAGTATGTTTTTTGGTTTCTTTTTTTTTTTTTTTGTGTATGTGTGTGCCTATGTTTGTTTGTTTTTTTATGTGAGTGTATTTTGTGTTTTTATTTTTTGTGCCTGTGTTTTTTTTTTTTTTTTTTTTTTGTGCCTATGTATTTTTTTATTTTTATTTTTGTGAGTGTGTGTGTGTGTATATATGTGTTTATGTAAGGCTTCATCTGATTCCTCCAACCCACCTATACCATCCAGAAACTCGAGACAGACATCCTCAATGGTACTAATAATTGGGGATCAATGTCGTGACTTATACTATGTTTTGTGGAAGATGAGAACTTTCAAATCATCAAAAAGGGAAGGAGAAAAATTGGGGGGAAAGAAAAATTGGTAGGATAGGGGAGGATAGGGAGGAGAGAATAGGGAGAGAATAGGGAGAGGGAAGGATAGATAATGAATGAAGGATAGGGGGAGGGAAGGATAGAAAATGAATGAAGGATAGGGGGAGGGAAGGATAGAAAATGTAGGATAGGGGGAGGGAAGGATAGATAATGAATGAAGGATAGGGAGATGGAAGGATAGATAATGAAGGAAGGATAGGGGGAGGGAAGGATAGAAAATGTAGGATAGGGGAAGGGAAGGGTAGATAATAAAGAGGAAA
Source organism: Petrolisthes manimaculis (assembly GCA_034508575.1). NCBI lineage: Eukaryota > Metazoa > Arthropoda > Malacostraca > Decapoda > Porcellanidae > Petrolisthes > Petrolisthes manimaculis. The sequence continues at coordinate 1,504 of JAWZYT010005433.1, forward strand.
GGAGAGAATGAGGGAAAGAGTAAAGAGGGAGGAGAAGACTGAATAAGGGATAGGTAATAAAGGATAGGGAGATGGAAGGATAGATAATATAAAGAATAGAGAGAGGGAAGGATAGATAATATAAAGAATAGAGAGAGGGAAGGGTATGGATAATAAAGAGGGAAGGAGAGGTGTAAGTGGAGTCTTGTCTGTTTGTATGTCACTTTGTTTTGTTATTGGTCTCTAGGAGGGGGGTCGGGGGGGGGAGGGGAGAAGGGGGTCGGGGGGTCGGGGGGTAGGGGGGTGGGGGAGGGAGGGGGGAGGGGGGAAATAACACACTTGAGTTCAGACACACATTACATCAAACCTTCAACCTTATATGGACACTTAACTCACTATCTTTCATTCTCTTCATTCTCTTCTTTTTCTTCCTTCCTCCTTCTCTCTTCCTTTTCTTTCTCCTTTTTCTTTTTCCTTCCTTCCTTCTTTCTCCTTTTTCTTTTTCCTTCCTTTTCCTTATCTGTCTTTTCTCTCTCCTTCCTCCTATTATTTCTCCTCATCCTCCTCCTCCTCCTTCCTCCTCCTCCTTCCTCCTCTTCCTCCTCTTCCTCCCATTCTTCCTCTTTCTCCTTCTCCTTGACCATTTCACTAAATTTTGGGGAGTAGGAAGATTGGATTAAGGAAAGAGATATGAGTGTTTTGCTGTGGTGAAAATAAGAGAGAGAGAAAACCATAAAACAGTGATGAAAAGTGGAATGGAGAAAAATGGGGAAGATAGCAGGATATAAGAGAGAGAGAGAGAGAGAGAGAGAGAGAGGGAAAGAGATAGATAGATAGACAGAGAGACATACAGACAGAGATACATACAGACATACATACAGACAGACAGACAGACATATAGATAGATAGAGACAGATAGAGACAGAGATAGACATACAGACAGAGAGAGATACACACACACACAAACACAGACAGACAGACACAAAGAAATGAAGAAAGACAATCCGACAGAAAGGTA
>JAWZYT010005433.1:7500-15000 GCA_034508575.1 Petrolisthes manimaculis
CTAAGAACACGAGGACTATACCTCATGACCACATGACAACCAGACACGTAACTTTCCTACCACATGACCCACGTGGCATCCGGCCACGTAAGCATGACAACACACAGTAATAATGGTATCCAAAGACAACTGACAACTCCAGTGAAATTGTATATAAACAGTGACACTTACCTAATAGGTAGGATAACTTAAACTGTCTCCCAGGGCTATAGGCTTGTCTCCACAGAGAGAGACTATATACATATAAGACCAGGCACATCAGTATCATTCCCTGTGTAGATATAAGTGTATATAAATAAATGTATTAAGCCTTGAATAAGAAACTTGTGAAATCAATTACCTAAGAACACCACTCCGCCGAACTCGCTACCAACAACTAACAACCAACAACCAACAACTCACTACAACAACAATGTACTGTACCAGATTCTTTGAAGAGACTAGAATCAGGACTGGTACATTTTGGTGACAGCGGTGTTTTTGTGCAACATACAAGATTGCAAAAAGGTAGACTTCACGGGAGACAGTGAATAACATAGTTCAAGACAAGTTGAAGATTTTATTTGTAAATTCTCTCAAATAATTTCTTCAGTGGGAATAATCTTACAACCTCTAACGACAAAGATAAACCACAAATTCATCACCTACAAGACACCTACTTCAACATAACTGCAACTAGACCTACAACGGGACCTCATCTACTTCACAACAATCAATCATCACTACCCCAGGCGTCCCTGTACGTAAATTCTCTCGTAAGGACAACGCCATCCCTTCATCACTACCCATGAGCGTCCCTGGAACGTAAGGACGTCATCACTTCATCACTACCCATGAGCGTCCCTGGAACGTAGGACAACGTCATCACTTCATCATCTCCATTCTCCAAGCTGACACCTTGTTACGTAAATTCTCTCGTAAAAGGCAAGTCAACATTCATCATCTTCACTCCAAGAACGACTACTAGTGTGTTAGTGTGCGAGCTACTCATCACCACGACTGGCCAGACACCACACCTAGACGTCAACTCGTCGTCATCATCGTTGCAACTAAAGTACTAAAAGTAGGTACACATTACATGTACATTACATTATTTTTCACTTGTCTACGAACATGTTAGGATAAAATTAGGTTTCCTCATTAAAGCCCAGAAAGAAAGAAAAAAAAAAAAAAAAAAAGTGCCAAATTAAAACAAAGTAAAGAATTCTTCCCCATTAATCTAAAGGTATCGCAATAACTTCGAATATCCCTGATAATGATTCAGTACCCTCTGAGCTAGATTCCCCTGCCTCCCTAAAAAGTCTCGTTGTGGTGCCAACACATACGAGTACGTTTTCTTTTTCTCCAACCATAACCCCATTAAAAACTCAATCTGTCTATTATATCATCCTGTATTATCACTAACAATGACTACTCCTCTACAATCTCCTATCGTCTCTGCTCATCATCTAACAAATACTGATTCCACTGTCTCTTCTAAGCTAACAATGAAACTCTTACCTACCACCATTTCTCATGTAAAGCATTTTAAGGGAGATAATCCAAGATATGGGATTCATCTCTTCTTGCATCATTTGGAGAAGATATTTTGCAAAGCGAATATAGAGCAGGACGAACATAAAATAGCATTGGTAAGAGAGTATATTGCACAGGTTAGTCCAGCCAGTTCTAGGTTAAACACAAGTGCTTTTTCTAAGTCAAAGAATTTAACGTCATATGCCACATTTAGACAGTCACTTATTGATGTTTTGGGGGATGGTAAAGTACATAAATCGTTCTCAAGGGTTCAAAGAATGGTTAAAAGAAAGGCAAACAAAATAAATACAAGGGAACTAGCAAAAGCACTTGCATCAGCAGAATCGCTAGAATTATATTCAAAGAAATCTCGCATCATACATCATGTATTACATATTACTCACTCCACGGATAAGAAGAATTATAATTTTGATACCATAACTCAAAGGGAATCACACAGACAACGTTGCAAACATTGTAACGAAGATAAGCATAAGACCAGTGAATCTGATAGTAATAAATCCACAGGAAATAATGGGAAATCAAAGCATAAATACTGTCATTCACATGAGTCAAATTCGTATTCCTTAAATGAACACATGATCCTTAACAAAAGGAAACAAAGCTTGCACAATCGAAACATGATGTATGAAACGAGACCACCACAATATTAAAGTGGCATCAATAATCACATAAGTAAATAAATACTGCCCTGTCGTCGTAAATACCTATAATATAATAATAATCCCTGTATAAGTATCACATACTAATATTTCATTAATGATAGACACAGGAACCGCAGTTTCCTTGTTATCGGATAATTCCTTTAACAAATTGTGCAACTTAGATCCCCAGCGGGTTTTATAAACTAAGATTGAACAGGTGATATAAAATTGTCACATATGACAAATAATAAATGAACAGGTATTAGGGACACTAAACCCTTCCTGTACGGTTAGACAAAAACTAACCAATACCCATAATAATATGCCCTAAACATAAAATAATACATTTTAGGTATTAATGTATTTTAATACAGGATTGTCCAGGCCAAAATATATGTTCATATATATGTATTGAAAAACAAAACAAAAAACAAAACGGGAACTATTACATTATCATAAAGGCCTACTGCAGATAATACTATATTACCACTAAATTTCGTCCATAAATTGAAGGTAAAACTTCCATCTCATATTACAACCACATATTAGTGTTCTATCCTTAGTAGAGTCTGGGAAAATAACCTGGGAATGTATCTACTTTCACTAATGTAAATGATAATAATATTGCTACTATCTATATCTTTAAGAAATCATCTCCCAATAATCAGGTAAAGAAAAGGACATATTTATATGATCGGTACAAGATGGAAGTTAGACTAAATACCACAAGAAATATTATATCAATTTTAACCGAAGAGTTAAAAGATAATCATATAAGGGAGAAACTTAGAAAATTGGTCAGGAAACGATATTTTCTAATTTATCGTGATAATTTTATTAATATACTAGCCACATATCAAAATGCGATTGCCCTACCTGGTAACATTTTTAGGAATAACCTATTTATAAATAAGCATATAGGCGACCATACCTTATACTAGACAGAAAATTATGAATGATAAATGAAATGTTGGATGAAAGTATTATTAAGATTTTAACTCCCCCTTTTAACAGTCAAATGTTTTTGGTTTCAAAAATGATGGTGAATTTAAGCCAGTACTTCTTACAGAGATATAATGCTACAAATAAATATAAATATCCCCTCCCTCCTTTAAGGATGTTTCTCTAACATTGCTCAAACAAAACATATTAAAATTGGTCAGTGGACACTGGCAAGTAGCATTATATAATAATACATATAATACGTCCCATGGTTATTATGAATACATTCGTAGACCATTTGGGTTACGTAATGCTCAAGCAACATTTAAGCATATGCTAAATTTTCGTGTTAGTGTTATTAATAACGTAGTCATCGCTTAGCTAGACAATTTGATTATTTTTCTAATAAGGTACAATCACAATATTTAACAATAAGGAAGGTTAAATAGACATTGAATTAGGTAGGCCTCAAACTTTAAATATATATGTTTCATTATATTACCAGGATATTATAATGATAGGTTATACATTAACCACCACTGGGCTCCATACACAATAGCATAAAATACGAACAATGAAAGTAAACTAACGTAAAATCACTCGAGTTTATGTTCGTATATAGAGAGTCATTATAAAGACATTTTTCCCATTTAACAAACGCACTAAAATAATCTCCTCAGGAGAGTGACAGATGTGTATGGAAGTCAGAAAAGTTAATAAAGGTTAATTAATGTCTGCTCCAATTAATGCATTTCCATATATATAATAATAATAATACATAATAATAATATCACGTGTACAGATGCTTCTTCAGTGACTTAGGCACTGTACTTATGTAAGATATAGCTAGCTAAGTTCTACGTCGGGTATCTACTTATGCATAACGAATATTTAATGCACAGCAAACTCGTTACTCTGTAACAGACCAGGAACAATTAACAAATAATGTTAGGGGCAATTCGTACTTTTAGAAAATCGTATTAGGCTATCCTTTACAAATACTCGTGAATCACTAATATATTCTTGGCTTACTATAATCTCAAACCTTAGCGTGAAAAGTAGCCAGATATTATCGAACCATTAAGGAATTTCTCTCACATATTGTTATTAACTACCTTCCAGGATGATTATAGATAAAAATAACAAATCCCTTAAACAATCATCTTGTCATTTACTTCCGAAGTCACTCATGGACGTGGTAAACATGCATAAACATTAGCAATTCCTATGCTAAAATATAATAAGACATTATTTAACTCTGAGGATGAAAATAATAGACGAGAATTACAGTCACTTAAATAACTTTCCCATTATGATAAGATTTTTACAAAAAAAAAAAAAAAAAAAAAACTTAGTAAAAGTGACTTACAAACCAATGAAAGTGATACATTAAATAATGCTTCCCTCAGTGTTAATTACCCTTTTATCAAAATGCAACAGGACATCCTGGGAGAGAATATCAAAACAATCTCCATATAATAGACAATTAACATAAACTATGGGTAGATGAAAAAACCTATACAGTATATCGCTCAGTGCGAAACATGCAATGCTCCATGACAGGAATATAATCCTGGACGAATCATGAGACATAATAGGAATAATTCTACTTTCCTTACCAATTACAAATCAGGGCATAAATAAACTATTACCTATGGTTAACCATTTTCTAAATATTTAGTGGCGGCACCACTACATGATAAAAACCGCAAATAATACGTGCACATATATCTAATCCCAAATTATTTTATGCCTATATACATGTCCCAATATTATAAAGATATCTAATTTCTACGAATTTAAAACAAACGTTTGTATAACCATATCTCCCCATATCTCCCAGCAGCTAATGGTTAACAATACGGCAAAACCGTAAAATACTACAAGTACTTGGTGGCACAGAAACAATGGAAATCCCTCCACATGGAAAGACTGCATCAAAAAATGACAGTCTATGAATACTACAAAACGTTGAAATAAAAGGAAAAAACTCCTCAGGAAATACTATATGGCGTACAAGAAACGTCTTTCATATAATTATATGAGATAACAATTGCCACACAGAAGCCAGGCTACAACAAGGACAACTTCGCTGAACAACAGTGAGTTGCAGTTCAACAATTTCATCATGATGTACAAGCAATTTACGGGCTTGCAAGGAAATAATGCGTAATCGCCTACACAAGAAATCTACACAAGCAAATTTCGGGCTTGCAAGGAAAAAAATGCGTAATCGCCTACACAAGCAAATTTCGGGCTTGCAAGGAAAAAATGCGTAATCGCCTACACAAGCAAATTTCGGGCTTGCAAGGAAAAAAATGCGTAATCGCCTACACAAGCAAATTTCGGGCTTGCAAGGAAAAAATGCGTAATCGCCTACACAAGCAATTTACGGGCTTGCAGGAACAAAATGCGTAATCGCCTACACAAGCAATTTACTGGCTTGCAGGAATAAAATGCGTAATCGCCGGTCTAATAAAGCAAATAATTCAAATGTTCACTCCAGGTGATACATAAAATAATACGGGTACCCGATCGAAGTTTAAAAACTTCACACAGTAATATCTTTAGTAGGTAATAAACTTATAATAAAGAATATTTTTACCAGGCGGATGATATTGTATATGTAAACAGGATAAAGAGATTGGTAAAGCGCGCAAAACCATCCAAAATAAAACCAATCCATATCACTGAAACATAACAATTTCCTCTTCTTAGTAAATTTATCCCTACTATATACTATATAATGAAATAATCAATTACAAACATAAATCCGATCGGTTTACTATGAAATAAAATAATATTTCTTTTTACAGATGTGGCCCAAATCAACCAAAATGGATAATAATTTTTGTCTCTACTCTCAACAGCTCCAGGCTCAGACGAGGAACACAACGCAAGACAGATGACGTCTTCAATCCGAGAACTCTCGTATACAATTTTATTAACAAGCAGATGAAAAGAAAAGAAAAATAAATAAACTAATGGTGACAAATGATATAATCACTATTTCTTACTCTTTACAGATTTTATCCCAGTGAGCAGTGGCTACAGCTACAAGTATTTACTGATACACTAGTTTATTTGACAGGTATCACACAAATGGAATCCAGCGACTAAGGTAATATTGTTCGCTTATTATACAAAATATATAATGGCTTGAGCCATCACCACAGCCCAGAGCGTGGTTGGAAAATTTTTACGTGTATTTTCGTGAACATTATTTGGTACTGCTTACATAGTGGTATACAAATATATCCTATAAAATAAAGGGTTATGAGACAAACTGTTGCATATCGTGGTAAGTGTAACAGGTAAAAAGCATTGCACAGATATTAAATACGAATTATAGAGCTTTACTTTACCAATAAAAGAAAATATTCACATATACTTAGTAGGCTTCTATTTACTTCTGCGAGAAGCAGGAAGCTGTATTACGAGTACAGAAACTTAGAAAGAAAGTACAACCATTTATTAGGAGAGTATTTACTGCGGGTAAGATAAGATCAACTCATACTTAATAACTATAATATGCAAAGGAAAAATCAGTGTGAAGTACTATCTTACCAAAATATCTTTCATCCACCTATTTTAAATATTATTATACAATCGTGCGTAGTATTTTAATACAAGATTATATACTTATTATTAATCCCATAGAAGGTAAAGTATTATTCACAAGCTACGCACTTCAAGAATTCCCAATGAAAATAGAAATAATCTTTTAATGTTCAAATTTCCTCCAAGAAGTATTATACTTAGTGATGATGTCATCAATGACACACACTCCTCAAGTACCAGGTTGCATGTCCTTATTTATATGTTGGTCCTGCATAAATATTGGCAAGTATTCCTCCAAAGGATGCGAAATCTCCACGTGCTTTGAAGCAATTCAGGTACTATATGCATGTAATTCATATCTATTACTAATCAAACCTCTCTTATATCATCAAATTTCTATTTCTACTATCTATACTTACCTGCTGATAGACTATTAACAATATATTACCCTACTCACCCTACACATGGCATGGATTAAGGCTACTGTAGAGAGGCAGACTCAGATAAAATCGATTCAAGGGAATCGTTACATTGGAAAATAAAATATATAATTGCTAGACAATATATCCCACTCTCTTCCACCTTTCAATATATTTCATTTAATATCGACTTGTTTAATGTCTCCCTATTATCAGTTGTTTCAGAAAAAAGTGAAGCTGGGAAGTTATTCAAGGAAACTGGGAATCAAACATCCTGCTAGTATCAGTTGGTTACTCCATATATTGATGAAAATAAAACTTGGTACAAATATTTAATATCCCATGTCTTATCTTTCTGGCAGGTACTATAACATTTTTATATAGAAAAAGTCTACTGT
>JAWZYT010005433.1:20000-27212 GCA_034508575.1 Petrolisthes manimaculis
ACTATGTCTACTTTACTGTCAATAGTTACTGTACTGATGATAGTGTGTGTGTGTGTGTGTGTTTTGAATGTGTGTGTGTGTTTTGAATGAGTGTGTGTGTGTGTGTGTGTGTGTGTCTGTGTGTTTTGAATGAGTGTGTGTGTGTGTTTTGAATGTGTCTGTGTGTGTGTGTGTGTTTTGAATGAGTATGTTTGTGTGTTTTGAATGTGTGTGTGTGTGTGTGTTTTGAATGTGCGTATGTATGTATGTGTGTATGTATGTGTCTCTGTGTGTTTTAAATGAGAGTGAGTGTGTGTGTGTGTTTTGAGTGTTTTAAATGAGTGTGTGTGTGTGTGTGTTTTAAATGAGAGTGTGTGAGTGTGTGTGTGTGTGTGTGTGTGTGTGTGGTGGGTCAGAAAAGTCTTACAAAAATTAGATGAAGCAGCAACAACAAACCCCATTTTTCTTTCGAGGAGTCTGTAAGTAAACTAAGTGAAGAGCAATAAGTGTAACAAGGCGGAATGTTAAACAGTTGCCTGGCCAGTAATAAAAAAAAAGTGGCAAACTTTGGGTAAATGAGAAAAAATGAGATGAACTCGTGGTGTTTATTATTACCCTCTATTTATTTTTTTTTATTATTATTGTTATTATTATTTTTTTTTTCAGATATCTTGAAAGGTGGAAATGAAGGGAATCAGGAACCATTTTTATCAAGTAAGTAGGAATATATTGTTATTATTATTATTATTACTTGGCGAATTTCGCCAAGTATGTTGCTCTATGATCTTGTGTGTTTGTGGTAATGTCTGTCTGTAGCTTGGTGGTCTACAGGTCGCAATTCTTGTCTGATTTTGCTGACATTTTCACCACAGGTAGGCATCAACATTTCTAGGTCACCTATTGTTTTTCAAGGTCAAACGTAAAGAATCAAGGTCAAAATCGTCAAAAAACTAAATATTTTCAAACTGCTATAACTTCAGTTCTTCAGATTCGATTTTAATCAAACTTTTTCTGTAACCTGCTTTGTTCATTTCTGCTTCTGGTGGTACTTGAGCGATGGCCGTATTCCTAAAACTCGCGATTTGAGCATTAGGTCGAAAATCAAAGGGTCTGAATTTTGCCATACTTTCGCCAAGTCCTCGCTCTACGAGCGAATGTTTATTATTATTGTTTTTTTTATTATTATTTTTATTAATATTGTTATTATTATTTATTATTATTATTATCATCTATTATTATCTATGATTTTTATTAATATTGTTATTATTAATATTATTTTTTTAATTTTTATAAAAAAAATTATTACTGTTATTATTATTATTTATTATTATCATTAATATTATATTTTTAATGTTACTAATAGTTTTGTCGTTGTTGCTACATATCATTTAAGATTTATTACAATTTTATTCAAACGTGAAGGTAAACGTGAATTTCCACGAAAAACGCGCCAAAAAAAAAAAAAAAAAAATGTTTAGACTCATAATTTTGGAGTGTATGTATTGGCATGGGACCCCATTACCCCCCCCCTCCCCCCTCCCCCCTCCCCCCTCCCCCCTCCCCCCTCCCCCCTCTCCCCTCCCCCCTCCCCCCTCCCCCCCTTCATCCTTATACCACACTTTCATCTCTCCTTCATTCTCACTCTCACATTTTCATTTCACTTTTATATAGACTCACTTTCGTATTTTCATTTCACTTTTATATACTCACTTTCACACTTTATCTCATCTTCACACTTTCATTTCACTTTCACACTTTATCTCATCTTCACACTTTCATTTCACTTTCACACTTTATCTCATCTTCACACTTTCATTTCACTTTCACACTTTTATTTCATCTTCGTCCTCTCGTTCACACTTTCATTATACTTTCATTTTACTTTCATACTTTCATTTCACTTTCATTTCACTTTCACACTTTCATTTCACTTTCACACTCACCTTTATTCCCTCCCTTACATATACTACACTTTTATTTCACTTTCTCCCTCACCTTCATTTCCTCTCTCACTCTCACTCTCCCCCTCCCTACCCTCTTCCCTCCTATCTCGCTCCCCTCACATAGGCCTACTCTTTTCACGTATATCCCTCTCTCTTCCCTTCCCTCCTCTTCCCTCCCATTCCCCTTCCCCTCTTCCCTCCCCTCCCCTTCTCCTTACCCTGTACACTTTCCTCCCATTCCCCTCTCTCCTCTCCTCCCCTCCCCTCCCCTCTTCCCTCTCCTCCCCTCCCCTCTTCCCTCCTCCTCCCTTTCCTGTTCACGCCTCCTTTCATCTATTTAATACCCTGCTCCTTCAGTTACCTTCATCTCTATACCTTTGCCTCCTTACCTGTTACTTCATCTCCTTCCCTTCCCCTACCAACCCCCCTTTCCTTCCTTCCTCCTTTCCTTACCTTTCCCTTCCCCCCTTCCTCCTTTCATTACCTTGCCCTCCCCCCTTCCTTCCTTCCTCCTCTCCTTCCCTTCATTAGTTGGTTTCTCTCCTTTCCTTTCTTCTTCCCCTCCTTCTCTTCTTTCCTTCTTCCTCTTCTTCCTTTCGTTCTTCCCTTCTTCCTCTCCTTCCCTTCTTCCTCTCCTTCCCTTCGTTCTTCCCTTCCTCCTTTCCTTCCTTTCGCCTCCCCTTCTTTCTCTTCTCTTTTCCTTCATTCATTCCTCTCCTTTCTTTCTCCTCCTCTTCCTTCCTCTTCCTCCTCCTTCCTTTTCTTCCTACTCCAATATCTTACTTCCTCCTTCACCTCTCTCTATAAATCTATCTATCTCTATCACTCTATATCTCTCTTTTTTTTATATATTTTTTTTCACACCACCACTACACTCCATCTCTCTCTCTCCCCATCAGCTCCCAACGCCTCTCACCTACTTGAACCCCCCCCAGCCCCCCTCCCCCTTCCACCCCACCGCCCCTCCCCCCATCCATTTCCTGCCCCATTTTCGTCCCATTCGGCGCTAATGGCTGATTGGGGCTCCCCTTCACACAACCCTTAACTTACCCCCATCAATCACCATTATGTCATTCCCGCCCGCTTTACGGTGTGTGTGTGTGTGTGTGTGTGTGTGTGTGTGAAGTTGGATGTTAGTGTGTGTGTGGACGTGTGTGTGTGTGTGTGTGTGTGTGTGTGTGTGTGTGTGTGTGTTGACGTGGATGTGTATGTCTGTAACTCTGTGTGTGTGTGTAGAGACATGGATGTGTATGTGTGTGTGTGTGTGTGTGTGGAAAGTTGGATGTATACGTGAAGGGTATGTGAGTGAGTGTCGTTCCTCATCCAAACACACACACACACACATACACACAAACACAAGGCAATTACATTACTGTCCCCTCCCTGTACCTCACAATCACAGGTAAAGTCAGCTGGTCACGAAGATAATTAGTGTTTGTTTATGTCTACACACCTGGCGACAAGAAGCCTCACTCACTCACTCTCACTCACTCACTCACTCTCACTCACTCACTCACTCACTAGATCACTCACTCACTCACTAGATCACTCACTCACTCACTCACTCACTAGATCACTCACTCACTCACTCACTCACTCACTCACTCACTCACTCACTCACTCACTCACTCACTCACTCACTCACTCACTCACTCACTCACTCACTCACTCACTCACTCACTCTCACTCACTCACTCACTCTTACTCTTTTACTCACTAGATCACTCACTCACTCACTCACTTACTCTCTCTTACTCACTCACTCACTCACAACACACCAAAAACTATACCCCATAAACCTGTCCCCTACTCTCACCCCCCCCCCCATACCCCCTTAATTAATGTGCTATAAATGTAGTGTAATGTAATTTATTGTAATGCAGTGTAATGTAATGTAATGTAATGTGACACGATAAAGTCACACTCTGTCATTTTTAAGATGAATAAAAGAGACGTGAAATTAATTACAGTATATTATTTGGGCGTCTGACTGTCTGTGTGTGTATGTGTGTATGTGTGTGTGTGAGTAATTAAGAGGCCGGACTGTTTGTGGTGTTGGTGAAGAAACATAGAACTAGTGTGTGTGTGTGTGTGTGTGTGTGTGTGTGTGTAAAAAGTAAAATATTATGTCATATCATACACAACAGAATATTTTTTATTGGGCTATTGATGACTCCAAATTAAAACTGGATATTAAAACCACACACACACACACACACACACTCACACACACACAGACACACACACACAGAGAGAGAGGGAGAGCAGATTTTTATGAAGCCCTCCCCTCCCTTTACAATATTCTAATCAGCAATAACTAGTCAATCCTCTATGTCAGTCTTTGTTGTCACCCCACTCTGTCTGTATGTATGTATGTGTGTCTGTCTGTCAGTTGTCATTGTTGTGTAATTATTGTTTATCCATATTTTTCTCTTTATTATCTCTTACTGCCATATCTCTTCCATTAATGTTATTATTATGGAAGTACTGCAATGAATGGTCTACCAAGTGACTCTATGATTACCAAAACCACAGACCTAATAAGACATTATTCGATGGCAACACTGCCCCCTAAAAATGCCAGCAACCACTCGCTCTTTGCTATCTTTATTTTTTTGTGACCTTGACCTTCGACCGATTTTGCCCAAAAGTTAATAATTTTGTTGTCTGATGAATATCTATCAATTGAAAAGAAATGAACATCATACGGCTAAACCTGTGGACGCTAGACTATAAACAAACACACGAACAGATAAATAAATAAATATCCGGCACCGAAAACAATACACCTCCCCCTTTGGGGCGGTGTAATAATAATAATAATAATAATAATAATAATAATGTTGTATTGCAGTTTGTCTTTGATGATTTAGTAGGAAAACGAAACCAACAATTCCCTACTACACATACATACATACATACATACAGTCGCGGTCAATAATAATCATCCACATATGGGTATCTCAACCAATTTACTGTCTAATATTTTCACGTTCACATTAAGATATTATTGTTTCAAGTAGTGTGTAGCTGCTTGTAGTAAATTAAAAGATGGTAGTTAACCTATTTATTAGAAAGTTTATCATCTTAGGAACAGAGAGAAGCTGTTAATTTCTTACGTAAGTTACCCCTATATGGATGATTATATTTGACCACAACTGTACATACATACATAGGACTAATATTATTACTGTGACGAAGCGAACATGTAAATACGAAAATGAGTGATACGCCATCTGCACCTGAGTGGCTACGTGTGTGTGTGTGTTCATGTGTGTGTGTGTGTGTGTGTGTGTGTGTGTGTGTGTGTGTGTGTATGTGTGTGTGAACATTATATTTACAAATGTTTAGATCAGTTTATTTAACACCCAGTAATATTTTTGTTTCTAAGGAATAATAACTTATTTATTTATTTCAAAATCAGCTAATATTATGCAGATTTAATTTGTTAAGGGGGTGTGGGAATGGGGGGGACAGGCTTGGGGGGGTCTAGGGGGTGTGGGAATGGGGGGACAGGCTTGGGGGGGTTATGTGGGGGGTGGGAATAGGGGGACAGGCTTGGGGTGGGAAGAAAGCCATGTCCCCCTATTCCCACACACTCCTAACCCCCCCCCCCCAAGCCTGTTCCCCTAACCCCCCTCCCCCCCAAGCCTGTCCCCTACTCCCACCCCCCCTCAAAGCAGATCGAGAATTCCAAAGAAAGTCACTTGTGGAATAATTAATTTTGTCAGCAATTAATTAGGAAGGATTTTTTTATTTATTTCAAGAGTAATTAAAAAAATACATATATTTCCTTTTAATAATGTTAAGTTTTTCCTTAATGACAATAATGCACAATCATCATTTTCCTCAAAAATAATTAATTCTCAGACATTTGTCGAATTAAAACTGACCTTCGTTGTAAACTTTGTGTGTGTGTGTGTGTGTGTGTGTGTGTGTGTGTGTGTGTGTGTGTGTGTGTGTGTGTGTGTGTGTGTTAAAATGGCCTCGTTATTGAGCAAGTGTTTTAATTTGGCCATTTATTATTTGCAAGGTTCATCAGTGGACAAGCAGACAGACAGACAGACAAACAGACAGGAAGACAGACGGACGGACAGACAGACAGGCACAGAGACAGACAGACAGACAGTAAGACAGGACAGACACGCAAGCAGCCAGTAACATAGACAGGAAGAGAGAGAGACAGACAGACGGACAGGCATGACGGCAGAATAGCAAGCACGTATAGGAAGACAGACTGACATGCATATAAAAAGAGGGACAGGCAGGGAAGCAAGCTGGATGACAGACAGACACACACACACACACACACACACACAGACCAGAAAGGTAGACAGACAGACAGACAGACAAACCATGATAATATAAATCCCCTCTATGTTATTAAAAGGGGATCTATCTGTTTCGTGGCATAATAAATAAATCAGAGGATTCACGAGGCCCCCAAATTGGCCGAGCACATGCAGAAGCGAGAAAGAAAGTTCATTCAACACATTTAGAATTTTCAGAGACACTCACTCACTCAGTATGGCAAAGTGAGAGAGGCGTGAATAATATTATGAAAAGGCGGGACGGTCCACAGAAGGAGTTTAAAATGGTGTGCTGGGAAAAGGGAAAGTGGAAAAGCAATGATGGAGAGAAGTTTGTAGAGGAGAACTTCACGGAAAATGTGGAGGGAGAAGATTGTTTGGAAAATTAGATGAAGGATTATTATTTTGTTTTTTGTTTCGTTTTCATATTTGCCAGTAATTTATTTTTGAAGCATGCATTAATCAAACGAGGGTTGTGTTTGTCTTTGTTTGTTTGTTAGTTTATGTGTGTGTGTTTTAAGAAGACAAAATTATGTTAGCTATGAAAAAATGGATTAGGGGAATGAGGCACAGGGGGGGAGGGGAGTGGTACCAAAAACACACACACACATCCCTCCCCCTCCTTTTCCCCCTTTTCCCCAATCTTCCCTCCCTCCCCTTTTCCCTTTTCCCCGTCTCCCCCCCCCCCCAAAAAAAAAAAAAAAAGTTGTCCTGATGCGTGGAATAGTTTGGAAGCATAAGTGATGTAGTCAGAGAATTGGAGGTAAACACACACACACACACACACACACACACACACACACACCTATATGAAAGGAGCATATTTAGGGGTGGATAGTCAGGAGGAATCAGAAGCCTCCAGTAGTTTACACACACGATCACAGACTCGACCCCCTTTAAAGATGATCACAGGGCCAGGTGGTGGGGAAGGCATAAGAGAGGAGGTTCCTTTTCTTACTGCCTCGAGAGATTGGCTCCGT
>JAWZYT010005434.1:0-2500 GCA_034508575.1 Petrolisthes manimaculis
ATAATATTACTGTTAATATTAATTTTACTATAATATTACTGTTAATATTAATTTTACTATAATATTACTGTTAATATTAATTTTACTATAATATTACTGTTAATATTAATTTTACTATAATATTACTGTAATATTAATTTTACTATAATATTATTGTTAATATTAATGTTATAATGTTACTAAAATGTTATTATAAGTATTACTATAAATATTATAAATGTTACTATATTATTACTGTTAATGTTGCTAAAATGTTACTATATATATATTACTATAAATAATACTATACTGTGGTAAAATATTGCTATAATGATACTATAAATGTTGCTATAATGTTACTATAATAATAATAATAATAACAAGACATAATTCGATGGCAACACCGCCCCATAAAGATGCCAGCCACCACTCGCCCTTTACTATCTTTATTTTTTTGTGACCTTGACCTTCGACCGATTTTGCCCAAAAGTTAATCATTTTGTTTATGATGAATATCTATCAATATAAAAAAAATGAACATCATACGACTAAACCTGTGGACGCTAGACCATAAACAAACACACCAACAGATAAATAAATATCCGGCACTGAAAACAATACACCCTCTCTTCGGGGGCGGGGTAATAATAATGATACTATAATAATAATAATAATAATAATAATAATTACTCCTCATTTTCCACCAACATCATCAACCCTTTACTTATTACTTAAACTCTCTCTTCTCGACCTTCCCTCCCTTCCCTCCCTCCCTCCTTCCACACCTATTCTTCCTCCCCTCCCTCCTCTCTCTTCCCTCCCTCGTCTCACCACACCCTCACTCCATCTCCCCCCTCCCCTCCTACCTCTCTCTCACACCTCTTACCCCCCTCCCTCCTCTATCTCGCCCTCTCCCCCCTTCCCTCCCTCTCCCCCCTTCCCTCCCCTCTACTCTCTTCTCCCCCCCCCCCCATACCCTCCCATCTGCGCCGGTCATAAAATCAAGGCGTGGGGTTACGCAGTACACACACACACACACACACACACATACAACCTGTTGCCCAATATGTGTGTGTGTGTGTGTACATACATCACATCACAACACATCACATCACATCACATCACATCACATCTTCAGTTACCTATAATTATACGATGTGTGTATATGTTGTGTGTACATCAAATCTACATATCCGTGTGTTGTGTGTGTGTGTGTGTATCAAATCTACAATCTCCGTGTGTGTGTGTGTGTGTATGTGTGTGTACATCAAATCTACAAGATCCGTGTGTGTGTGTGTGTGCTCACGTCGTCTCTACATTCCACAGCTCTTATGCCACTCACACCCTCCTCTTCCTCCCCCCCCCCATTCCCTCCTTCATACTTCCTTCTACCTGTCCTACCCTCTCTCTCTCTCTCTCTCTCTCTTCTTCCTTCCCTCCGTCCTTCTCCTCCTTCCCTCCCTCCGTCCTTCTCCTCCTTCCGTCCTTTTCCTCCTTCCTTCCCTCCCTCCCTCCTTCCCTTCTTTCTCTCCTTCCTTCCCTCCTTCTCTCAATGAATTTTAATCCACACGTTTTTGTGTGTGAGAGTGGAAATATTACCTCTCTCTCTCTCTCTCTCTCTCTCTCTCTCTCTCTCTCTCTCTCTCTCTCTCTCTCTCTCTCTCTCGTGTATGTATGTATAAGTTTGTTTGTGTGTTCAGTGATTGCGTATGTATGTATGTATAAGTGTGTGTGTTCAGTCATTGCGTATGTATGTATGTATGTATGTGTAATAAATGTATGTATGTATAATTATGTATATATGTATAAGTGTATATGTATGTATGTATGTATGTATAAGTAAGTGTGTGTATGTATATATATATATGTATAAGTGTGCGTGTGTATGTGTGTGTGTGTTGAGTCATTATGATATCATTGCTTTCTATCGTTATCTTCCTATCAGTCTGGTCAGATAACATGGATTGATAAAGATGATTCACGATTATTTCATTATTATAGATAAAGGTTAAGTAAAGTAAGTAATTGAATACACACATACACATACATACATACATACACTTATTATACACACTCATACATACATACACACACTCATACATACATACACACACTTATTACACACACTCATACATACATACACACTATTACACACACACATACACACATACACATATTATACACACACACATGTTATTGTGTATGTATTTCCTGTCTGTATGTATTCCAAGTACACGTGTATACTAAGTCTTATTAGTGGCGGTAACTGTACAACAAGTGTATACCATATCTGTATAGTGAGTCATACATACCAGGTGTATATACTGTATAGTTAACAAAATGTCCACCCTCATTTACATACAGCATATATGTACAGTTGCCAAAAAAGGTATTGCGACAACTATTGATACAACATTAAATATATTAATGTCCATAGTTGTTTGTAGGGATTATATATAAGTATGTATTACAGAAGGATATGTATATTTCCTTCTGTTATACATGTTTATAAGTATGTATT